>MU226412.1:1891649-1908643 GCA_018584345.1 Thuja plicata
ATATAAATCAGTGATAAAAATCACCTAGGACATTAAATTGATTTGAAGAATTATGCCAAGCAGTAACAGGGTCGTTTGGACATAATCGAGGGTATGATCACACTTAGGGAAAATAGGGTCCATAGTTAGAACATACCAAATTCAGGTGGTTACAGTATTAAGGTTCCTAGGAATGGCTTCAATAGAAAAGGCCTCAAAGCCTTCAATTTGATCCCAAAGATGGTTTCTATAATGTTTCAGCCTTTTATTTTTCACTGAGTACCATCCTCATACCTGTCTCACTATTAGTTCTGCATCTCCTTTGGCTTTCAACACTTTTATTCCTTTTATTTTTAGCTTCTTAAGGACCAAGTAGAAGGGCTTCGTACTTGGCATTATTATTGGTATTACCAAACTCTAACTTAAAATAGTGAGAAAAAATATCTCCTTGTGGTGACACTAGAACAACCCCTACTCCAAAGCCAACTGAGGCATAACTACTATCAAAATCTAAAGACCACAAATGATCTGACTCTTCATTATCAACCCTTTTTGAGTTCACATCAAATGACATCATATAATTTCCAAATTCACATTTATGGTATAAGATCTGAGATTTAGAGTCTTCTGATTGAAAAATAGTATACTTGGATTTTCCCTCAGGTTTCAAGACAATATTTTTGTTACCAACAGGGATTGTCACTTGTGACCAATCCAATTTTATTTCTCCCCCTAGGTCTCTACAAAAGGTTCTACTAAGCAACATCCCATAATTGGCGGGAATATCTGCCACTAAAATGGTTAACTTGAGCTTTTTACTAGGATGAGAAGCTAAGGCGACCTGAGCATCTTTAATCTATCCTACTAGAGGGAATTTCTTGGAATCAATTGAATAACATCTCCCAAAAGTGGTTGTTAGAGGAAGGTCTAAAGCCTTTGCAACTAAAGAAAACATTATGTTATCAGATGCTCCAGGTCAGCAATTATTAAATTTAAACCCATGAATAAACATGGATAGCTATAAGGGCTCTAGTTTCTGAGGGACAAAAGGATTTATATCAAAAGAGGACTAAGGATTTAAATTTCTTCTGAAAGAATAGCATCAGTGGTTTCACTGGTTGCAGGACTCGGAGAGGATTGACCTGACTTCACATAACTAACCAGTCTATCAAGTTCTTTGGGATTCATCCTAAGATATTCTTCTTGTGACACTTGGATTTTTGAATTTTTACAAAAATTTACAATGTCAAAAGAAGAATTAGGTGAAGAGTCTTGAAATACTTCTGCCTCCTTAGCATTCAAAATTTTGGAAAAAGAATTTTTTGGGGAAAAATCCTTACCTTTATCCTGATCCCAGCATTGAGAAGTTGAAGGAGAGTCATTAGCTTGAGAACTATGTTGATTTATAGTCATGATCGAATATGTGGGATCTTCAAGAGTTACCAAAATACTTCCTCTTTCAGAGTCAGACTCGTATTCCATAAAAAATTTTCCAGAGCTGCCAGGTAACGAAGAAACTTCTACATGTTCAAATGGATCATCAAATAATTCTTTATTGACATTCATCTACATTGATCTCACCATCTCAGGGTAAGTTGCATGATCATGGTCATTGGTGAGGTGAAAGGTACACATATTTTCTCTTTTAGGAGAAACCTATATTAATCCTTGTTCATTTTATGAGTGCCCTAGATATATGTGACTAGGACCCACCTGATCAAGGTTTCCTCTAGGAATGTATTTAAATAATGGAGGAGAACTCACATTTCCCTTAGGAAATTGCCTCTTCATAGTCATTACATCTTTCATCAATCTTTGCAATAGGGGATCAGAAGAAGTAGCGCTCTAAGAACTTGGTTGCTGGACATCTTTCCTCCACTTGCTAGCTATGATCAAATCTTCTTCTAATTCAATAGCCATGGTCTGAGCTGCATCTAAATCAGCTACCCTTGCTCATCTTAAATGAAAACCAATGTCTGAAGGCATGGCATTCATAAAGAAATCTTTCCTATTTTCAGTAGTGGATGTTTTTGGGGTAGGGATCCTACAAATGATCTTGTTAAACTTTGCTACAAACTATCTCATGGGCTTGTGTAATTCTTTCTTTAACTAATTAACTAGGCAAGAAGATCATGTTCATCAGAAAGACTTTTAAAGCATGCTTCAAAAGTAGTTTTCATAGTATCCCAATCGGTAATTTGACCATTGGGTAGGTGATAGAACCAATCGGCCACTGATTTAGCAAGTGTTTGGAAAAACAATCTGATCGCAATGTCCTCATGTTGAATGGCCAAAATTCCACAGGCTGTGTTACATGCATTAAGATGGTCTTGGACAGAAACCTTTCCATCACCATAGAATTTAGGCAAAATGTCTCTAGCTCCTTTATGCAAGGAATGATTTCCAGCTAGATTAAGAGGCCCAACAACATTACCCCAAGGTTGTGCCATGAATGAGGGTGGATAAATTGTCTAAAGGGGAGGTGCTTGAATTATACATAGAGTCAAGGCTTGACACTGGTGAGAAGATGGGGATGTGTTAGGATTTGAATTTTTAGGAGGAGGTTTACTTTTAGCCTTGTTTGGGTTATAACTAGTGGGAAACTAAAGGTTTTGAATTTCTTGGAAAAATATATCAAAGATACCCTCCCTTTCGTGGGATCTGGTAAAAGTTCAGGAATCCAGTCTTGTAAAGAAATTTAAGGTCTCTACACAGCTCTATATACTATGGCATCTTCTGGGAAAATTGGAAGACCTCTCAACCATTCACCAATTTATTCTTCCTCTTCTAACACCAAGCGGTCTTGTTGCTACTGTTGGTCACTTTCCCTCACAGCCCAAGCCACTGAATTAATGTCAGAGAGGATGTCTTCTTGGGTATCTAAAAAGTATAAGTTAGGCTGAGTACTGGGGGAACTTCTTCCTAACCAGGAATTATGAGAGAAGGGAAAACCATGGTTGTTCATTTAAAGGGAATGAATACTAATACTTTGTGCATTGACTCCCTAGTAGATTTGCCAAAAATTTCTTAGCATACAAATTTGTCTTTTTACAAATTATCAATTATTTACTCTAAGCCCATGAAAAGACAACAATCTCAAACTAACAGTTGAATTATAAAATTTAGATTTATAATTCTATGAATTAAGGTACAACTCCCTATTTGATCTTCAATGAATTATGATAGTCACATATTGCTTTGACAAACACACACTTTTAACCAGAAAGAGAATAAGGCTTTTGCATTATTCCATACATCAATATGTCATGAAAATAGAATGAAAGATAGATATTTTTGTTAGAAACACTGAGAGGGGGGGGTGAATCAGTGTTTATGTACTTATTATATTTTAGCCAATTAAACATAAAACAAATATGCATTCAATAATCTTAACACAAGAACACATAACACATGATCTGATTACGGAGAACCTTGATCAGAGGAAAACTCCAGTGGGGATTAGTACCCACAAAATATTGTACTAGGTATAACGAACCTGTTAAAGTTCCTTTGCCCTTATAGAAGCAGTCTTTACAAATTGAGTACAATGACCTGGTTAAGGGTCTAACCTTGTTAAGATTCTTTTACAATAACCCTATTAGGGGTGGTGGACTCACTGTCCAATAAGATGAAGGCTACAACCCTTTGAATGTTGATATGCACTATATCAAAAATGAACTATTGTAGTGACACTATTGTCTGATCAGTTCTATGTATGCGTGGATGCTCTTACTTCTTCAAAGAGCTATATCATCTTCTGACTTCATTATGATGTCCCTCTGTAACTTCTTCTTACACAATAATCGACATTTGTAACATAACTTTACTTTACATACTTATATCTTTAAATCCAAATAGGCGTGACCTAGAACAAATCATTAGTCGGCCCTAAAAAAAATATACAATGCTTCCAAACAATTCAGCCCAAGCGTGTTTACAATAACATTAATTACATTATTAAAAACTTATAACTAAAGGCACTTAGCCATTACATTATAAAATCATACACGCTGATCAAAACTATAGTTGGCTTCCATGCTTTGTTTTCTGGACTGTAGGTCTACTAATCTGTCTGTAACTTTTCTGTAATCTGCGCATTTGGATCTAGTATTTATATACACCATAGAGTATATATCCATTCACGCATGTTCTGGTGTGATCTCTAACAGGTGCACTGATGTGCTGATCTTTGTATCTCTCTGTCTGTCCTATTTTCTGTACTTAGTCATTTTATCTTCTAAGTTATCTTTGACAAAAACTTAGTATGACTTTGTTGCCATGATTGACAACACAAAGTAATTCATGCTTCCTCAGGAAGTCAACTTTCCAACAATCTCCCCCTTTGTCATTTATGGCAACAAAGGAATGTGGCTAAGTTACTCAAAATGACTTCATACAAAAATGATTGTATATCATAATACTTAATGATATATACATATATAATTTTCCTCATATACACATTCTATACTACTCCCCCTTTGAAATTAATGACAAAGGTGTGCAAAAAATGTAAGTCCTCAACATACTTACTCTATATAGACTTCTGGGTACACAACTTGAAGAGATTTAATCTCTTTCTGCCAAAAGAATTTCATTGCTTCAATAGTTTGAAGATGCGCGCATAGGGCATATGTCGAATTTTCCATTTTCATCAGATCTATGCAAGGACCTTGATCATATGTCTGTATTGTGCTATCAATTTTTTTTATTTTCTCATTGAGAACTACTAGGGATGGTGCAAGTACATTCCTCAACTAAGTTTGCCTTATCCTTATCTTGTTGATTTCCAATTTTGCCTTCTCAATTTTGTCTAACTTATTTGGTATTACTATTTTGAGTTCAAGAATAGAGTTCTTAAACTTGATCATATGAGATATGATCATAGTGTGTATCTCAATCTTATCCATCTCTTTATACATGTCATAAAATTTTGATAATGTATCCAGTCTTCCTTCATTTATAATCCTATTCTTTAAGATATTTAGACTGGGTCTAAATCCTACCGCAGGTGGAGCTTGAACATTCTTAGCTTTTCTCCAAGTAGCTCTTCAGGATGGATGATTTGTAGTTGCTTTCTTCCTTCCTCTAGCTTTCTTGCTAGGTACATAAGGTGGACATGTGTCTATATCAATTGTAGAAGTAGGTGCATTGGTACTCTCCTCATTTTTATTTTGTTTCTTCTTTTGAGTCTCAACAGTTTTCTCAATTTTAACTTTAGCAATTTTGGCTTCTTTTGCCTTATCCAAATCTTCTCGAGTGAATCCATGCTTTCTCAGAATGTTGGATGTCATTTTGGATGCTTTCCTCTTGTTAATAACAAGTTGTAGTTCAATATCCACTTCATCAGTCTTTTCTCTATAGGTGCCCCATCTAGGTTCATTAGGGTCTTTAGGTGCTGACAATAAGACCTGTGCATATCCTTCTAACACATGGTCTTCAACCTCATACCCTAGTGGATGAATCCAGTTAGTTCTAGGCTCAACAGCCTCCATGCATGTGCAATCTGTCTCTACCATAAAACATATTGTATCCCTGTATTTTTCAACTATCTTCTCAGATAGTCTGAACCTGCTTTGCATTTTTACCCTGAATATCTTTATGTCCATATCCATTTTATCTCTTGCACTGCTTTCTACTGTGGCTTTAAGAGATATCTGAGTCATTGTAGGTGTGCTTTTGTCTAGATATAGGTCTGCAACCTTTCCAACTATATGGTGATATAAAAAGATGATCATAGATCCAAACCTGAATGTTTTTCTTCTGTCATGCTTGTGGATTCTGATATTGTCAATCAATTAACCATGCAAGATATCACACAGGTTGTATTGGGTGTTGTCCTTCACTATTCTAATAGCTATAAGAATTGTTTCAATAGAGACACTATTCAACCTGCTTGCATGGTGAAACTTGTATCCAAGTATCATAGTCATGAGTTTAATGTTATCTTCCTTGATAGGGTCAATTGTCATTCCGCGCCTATCACTCCTAGACAAACAAACTTTCTCAATTTGTTTCTTGACATCCTTGCCAGTGAGAAGCATAGGTCCAGTCATTGGAAGTCCAGTTAACTGATGGATTAGTTTAGTAGTGATTCAAACTGGGACATCTCCAATCCAGAAAGGATCATCATGAATTCTGCCTAACAAAATTTTCACCCATTCTGGTTCTTCAAACTCATGCGCATTTGAATACTCCATAATAGGGTTATCTTGTAAGTGTGTGAACTCATCTTTGAATGTGAAGTCTTTATTTAGCATTGATGCCATGTGAGAAGCTATATTATCATCTCCTAATGATTTATTTTTACAATAAATGTACGGACGGATATCTTCCACGTGAACAACGCCAAGCGGGGTTTTGGAGAAAGCTCCTTCCACATCATCCAGTATGGATTTAAATGGATGCTTCTTAAATATGAACCTCTTCCTCTCTACTACATAAAACATAATTGGGGTCACCATACTTACTGGTCTGTTTTCTTATATAGGGTTTTCATGAAATTCTAAAATGGCGCGATGGCTAGGGCTTCGCTTCAAACTAATTATTCGTTCGTTCCAACTGCCAAACTATTTATGCTTTCATGATTTGATGTCTTAGTGCTCTAATGTTCTTCAATTTCTATGCTCTCAAATGTAATTGTGAAAATGATCGACTACAAACTTCTTTTTATACGATCTGTCGCATTTAATGCTTGCAACCACGCATGGAGATTTTCAAACTTTGATCCCGATGTATTTTAGATAATGCATGAATGCACATAGCTGTAATCTGATCTTTTAACCATGAATCCAAAGGAGCATACTCTAATGTGAGTACACCAACCGCATAGGGGTTCTGAGCTAGAATAGCTCCCCCTAAGACCAAGAAGGTCTATTCAGGTAGAAGTAGAGGGTGCATCCACTGAGGATGCATCAACTACTTTGTCAAAAAAATTGTCCTTCTTAACTTAAACCCATATTTTTCTTGAATCTTCATTTGCTTTGATAAAATTGACTTCTCCTTTCTCTTCAAATAGAAACTTTTTGGGATCCTCTTGTTTCTGAGTTTTTGATATGCAAAACCTTGCCATATGTACAACCTTTCCACATGTGTGAAAAATTATAGGAGGTCTGATGTTCTTGCTCATCATGTTGCATTTCTTTGCTGTGTGTCCATTGTAGTTGCATATCTGACATGTAATGTTTTGCAAATTTCTTGAGAGTTGATTTCTTTGATTGTTTTGATTCATACTTCTGTGATTCTGCTGATGTTGATTCTTATTACTTGTTCTGCAATGTATAGCCCTGTGACCAAACTTGTTACAGGAGTAACAATAACCTTTAAAAGGTATTACCTCTTTGCAATCTCTTGCCAAATGCCCATGTTTATTGCATGCATAACATGTTCTGTTAACTTGCTTGATTTCTCTTTTAGGTGGTTCAGATATAACCTCTGTAGTATCTTCAACTTTCTTAGCTTCTAAAGATGCTTCAAGTGTTTTTTATTTCTCTTGTAATAATTTGATTTCATTTTGTGCTATACTGAATCCAAGACCAGTAGTGTTCCCCTTTTTTCTTTGCACATTGAGCTGGGATTGAATAAAATCAGCATTTGTCTGAAGTTTATCAATCTTGTCTTTTTCTTCTGTTAATTCAGATTCCAACTTCTTCTTTATGTTTTCTAATTCCAAGACTTTCATGTTTGCCTGCAGAAGTTCCTCTTCCAGTTGATTGCTTTCTTTAATCTTGTCTTCAATGGTGTTCTGGCTATCTGTAAGCTGTTCGTCCAGATCTTCAAGTTTATCTTTTAGAGATTTGTTCTCTTCATTAAGATTTTTGACCATTTTTCCTAGATCACTTGTAGAACAATCTATTAGATCTTTTCTTAGCCTTTTAATAAGTATTTGAGAGCCATCATTTTTCAATCTCAGTTCTTCATTTTCCTTCTCAGAACTGTCAAGATCTTCAAGAGCTGCTTCACGATTATTTTTCAAATGTTTTGGTTCAGATGAGTCCATGATCTCCTCAAGTGGTTAAACTTTCTTTCAGAGGACCAGAGCTCTGATACCAATTGTTAGAAACACTGAGAGGGGGGGGTGAATAAGTGTTTATCTACTTATTAAATTTCAGCGAATTAAACATAAAACAAATATGCATTCAAGAATCTTAACACAAGAACACATAACACATGATTTGATTACAAAGAACCTTGATTAGAGGAAAACTCTAGTGGGGATTAGTACCCACAAAATATTGTACTAGGTATAATGAACCTGTTAAAGTTCCTTTGCCCTGTTAGAAGCAGTCTTTACAAATTGAGTACAATGACCTAGTTAAGGGTCTGACCCTGTTAAGAGTCTTTTACAATAATCCTATAAGGGGTGGTTGACTCACTATCCAAGGACTCACTGTCTAATAAGATGAAGGCTACAACCCTCTGAATGTTGATATGCACTATATCAAAAATAAACTGTTGTAGTGACACTGTTGTCTGATCAGTTCCGTGTATGCGTGGATGTTCTTACTTCTTCAAAGAGCTATATCATCTTCTAAATTCATTATGTTTTCCCTCTGTAACTTCTTCTTACACAATAATCGACACTTGTAACATAACTTTACATTACATACTTATATCTTTAAATCTGAATAGGCGCGACCCAAAACAAATCATTAGTCGGCCCTAAAACAAAAATATACAATGCTTCTGAACAAGTCAACCCAAGCATGTTTACAATAACATTAATTACATTATTACAAACTTATAACTAAAGGCGCTTAGCCATTACATTATAAAATCATACACGCTAATCAAAACTATAGTCAGCTTCCATGCTCTGTTTCCTAGACTGCAGGTCTACTAATCTGTCTGTAACTTTTTCATACTGATGTTTTGTACTTTGTGTGTTTGGATCTAGTATGTATATACACCATAGAGTATATATCCATTCACACATTTTCTAGTGTGATCTCTAACATGTGTGCTGATGTGCTGATCTCTGTATCTCTGTGTCTGTCCTATTTTTTGTACTTAGTCATTTTATCTTCTAAGTTATCTTTGACAGAAACTTAGTATGAATTTGTTTCCATGATTGACAACACAAAGTAAGTCATGCTTCCTTAGGAAGTCAACTTTCCAATAATTTTAACATTAAATTAAGCTCACAGACTTCACATTTAGAATTTGTTCATTGAAAATAATATTATAATAAAGAAAACTACATAAAAAACCACTTGAAAATAGATTACTGATATTCAAGAAATATCCCAAAAGAGATAAACATGCTAATATAAACCAACAGATTCACACAACATACATTTTTGTTCCATTCATATCAAAAATACACCTTCAAGTTTCTTTTTCAATTAACAAACTAACTTAAAAATGCCAAAAACTATTAAGTCTTTCCCAAACTTAACCAAAATTACCATCATCCAAATGCAAATTATCCCGGCTATAAATAGCCATCTATCTTACAAAATATGAACTAACATCCCAAGATACACTCTATGGGATCCAGTATATAACTATTTTTACAAAACCGCCCAAATTCAAAGAAAACATGAACTATGAAAAACTACCACTACTCTATGATCTGCGAAGCATGATCACGAAGTGTTGGATTCCCTAGATCCCTTTGATTGGTTTTGTGAGGTGTCAACAACATGGGACCTCCTCCATTCCTTATGTGCCTCTGCAACACTGATGAACTATGAAAAACTACCACTACTCTGTGATTTGTGAAGAATGATCACAAAGTTGTGGATGCACAGAATCCCTTTGATTGGTCCTGTGAGGTATCAACAACGCGGGAGCTCCTCCATTCCTTATGTGAATCTATAATGCTGATGATTGTGGACTGATGTGGCAAGGTAATGTGAATTACCCTTTGCCTCATAAATGTTTTTATCTTTGCGGACCTGGGAGATTTTATGTGTGTGCACCTCAAGGTGGTCTATACATACTACCAGCATAGCTTCCATGTTGAAAAGGGCCATGAAATCATCTGGGGTGATGTCTTTAGCATCTCTAATGGAGGTAACCTCACGTTCAAAATCTAGTAACAATTCCCCTACTCCTTTGATACCCTGAGTATCTTCTTTGATAAGGGAGATATTCAAACATTTGAGATCTTTCTGCATGATATCCATCAAACCCTTTGATTCACTCAACAGGTAAGTAGTCCTATCATGATGTGATTTAATAATGGAGTTCCTCCACTCAATGCTCTTCATGGAGACATACAAAATGTCTTCATCCAATCTTGGAATGGGCTTCCTAGTCAGGAATTTACTCATTCCATATTTCTCTATCTCATAGAGCTGATTCATCACCTTTAGCCATTTTTTCTTCTTTTTCCCACTCTGTCAATTCTACCAGAATCTCAGCAATAATTGAACTGATGACTTCATGAGTTTTAACCAACTGATTGATATAGTTTCTTCCCTTCTGTACCATCGCTTGGATTCATTTAGTATAAGCATCTGCAATCAGTTTGTTTTTTCTGGATTTGGTCCAGGGTCTTCCTAACATTTGGTGAACGAGGATCAAATTAGTGTGAAGCTTGAGTAAAAGGGAAAGGGTTAGGGTCCCAAACTTCTTGATTAAATTCAGCCATCCTTTTGATTTTTGCTTTCAACTCAATCTTATCCCTCTCATCTTTAAAATTCCTGTGCAAGATATTCTTTGTAGACTTTTCTAGGTGTTTAGCATCAGCTACGCTGGTTGCATATCCAAGGTCTATCTTTTCAATTGTCAAGTCATCTGTAGTAGCTTCAGAGAGTTCTTTATCATTCTTGGGAACTACATGTTCAGCATTCCAGTGCCCTGTTTTGTCAACAATGTCCACCTTGGACTTTGTCCTAATCCTTTTTGGTTTCTCTAAGGAACCCAAACATTTCCTCACCATATCTTCAATTGGTAGTGTTATTGGCAGGACATTTCTCTTTCTACTCATGGATGTTTCTAACCATTTCAAGGTGGGAATTAGTGACTACTAAGAGTCTGCCATTGCCTATGTTGGACTGGTGGTCATAGAAATTGTAGAATCTTTAACTCCCTGCTGATTATCTTTTTCAAAAACAACTTCTTCTTACATGGAGTATTGTGTGTTCTCATCTTCCATCAAGGTATCCATCTCCTTGAGATCAATCACTTCCTTTTCTTCAACTGGTTCAATTTCTTCTTTTGAGAGCCCTGCTTCTGGAAATCCTCGTAGATGAAGCTGGATGAGAGGACCTCTGCTTCTTAACTTTAGATTCAACAACTTTTTTTATTTTTAGGTTTAGATGCACCTGCAACAGAAAACATTTTATTAGAATTTAGAATAGATTTTTAAACATGAGCATTAAGAACTGATCCCCTGGTGTTGTTCCTTTTGTGAGGAGGTGGCCTTTACTGGCAATCCATCTTTCAGTTCTTTTTATGACACTGAGAGTCTTAATGGGGATACTCTCTCTTTCCTCTATATTCCAGTCAATTTTAGGGAGTGACAACCCCTGAACATTCTCTTCATAGTGTTCATCTATTATCTCTTCTTCTTTCCCCTCTTCTATTCCAGTGGCATCAATGCCTATTTGCAACTCAACTATTTGACTAAGTGTAAATCGACACCATAACCTTATTCTGACTTCAAAATCATCTACGCAATTTTCCAAGAAATCTTCCATCTGAGGGACATGGCAGAATTCATAAGGCAAATTAAAATGATGAGCAACATATGCCCTAATGTAAAAGTCTCCCCTAGCCTGGAAAGTCTGCAATTTTAGTTTGTTTAACTCCTGCTCTAAATTAAGAGCATCAGAGGAGTTCTTGTAAGTATAGTAACCAATTTTTATAGGAAAACTAGATTTAGCTCTTCCCTTCCTTTCTCTGAGGTCCTTTTGTACATGGGCTAACAGGCAACCAACCTCAGCTATAACATGAAAATCCAGAGCATGTCTAGGCATTTTGAATTGTTGTCCTTCGAATCTGCTAACTCTTATGTAAGTAAACCTTCTGAATTGTACGAAAAAACTCCCAAAACATTATCAAAGTTCTTAGCATCCTCTGACATTCTCTGTTCAATGTTTCCCTGCAGTTGATAAATCAACCTTCCCAGGAAAAAACCATTTACTTTCATAAAAATGTCAACATCGAAATCCTTTTGTAGATGAGGATAGTAATCATACACCTTCATATTGGGGATAGGTAACTCATGATATAATCCATCCTATTTTCTAGTATAGGAAAACACATAGAACTGATAAGAAGACATATAAAAAACCATTGGCCCTTTCTGAATAATTGGATGGTTGATTATGGAGTTCATTAGCAATACAGTTTGCCCAATCAATGAACTTTTCCCCTCCAAAATTTATCTGGATAAAGAAATACATCTAGTCATGCCAGTTATAAGTGTGATTACTACCTTTGATCCTCTTTAGCAAAATCACTAACTCTGCAACATCGGGCTTAAAATGATCTATTGTAAGAGGTTTGGGTAGCCTTGACCCTCCCCGTTTTTCTTCCAATAACCATTTTTTTGGCAATTTCATTTCTATAAACCTGTTTCTTTGTCGAGAAAAACAAATTGGGAGAAAGCAATGGTCCATCCTTTATAAGGGTCCTTTTCTAGAATGCCCATTGTTGTAAGGATGACATCTTTGTTTATAAAAGTCAAGGGGCTTCTATCAATCTTCTTAATACATCTCTCCTTCCTATTATAGCTTTTAACACACTCCATCACTAACTCTGGACAAGGGGCCGCTAGGGGAAATGCTGCTACATTAGCTAGATCACTTAACACCACCTTCTCTATTATAGAACCACAAACAAGGTTCTTGATTTTACTTCGAATTTCCTCTATGGCACCCATTTTTATCATCGTATCATCACACTCAAGTAGTGAACTAACCAAAGGAGAGGTTCATCCAAAATTTGGGAGTGGGGACTTCATATTTATTAAGGAAAATACTTATTAAAGACCGAGATTGCAGAAGGAAAATAGAGCCTTTCAATATCAAACTTTTTCAAATGATTTCAATTTTGAAAAGGAACTCTGGAAGAGAAAAACACTAAGCTAGAGGTTCCGCACAGTCTAAGCTTCTCAGGATGAGGGTATACCTTTTGCTGCCTCACTAATTTGACTTCACCAGAAAAAATTCACCATAAGACTGATAGCGCAAACTCTCATTTATAACTGATTTCTTCACAAAATATGAAAGATTTGCATTTAATGACTATGCGGGCCTTGATTAAATGTGACGAGAGGTTTCAACTGATGCAATCATTAAATAATGTACCTCTTAAATTATTGAAATGACAAATAAGTGTCACATCTAATGATGAATATCTATGTCATGCACAGGTATATTTATTGCCTGCCAGTTGTCACCTTGGTCATGTCACCATTGTCTTTTCACCTATTCAACACACAAGCTTCGGTTGAACTGTGAACCTTGATATAGCCTAGTTCAAAAATTAAGTTCAATGGGTAACAAGGCATTAATTCCTTCCGGTGTGTTCATAAAAGACAACATGAGCGGATAAAACCTAAACTCAACTACACTTTATGAAAGATGAAGACCGCAATTTAACCTTAAACCTTGAACTAGACAAGTTCAAGATTCAAAGTTCAACGGGAGATTGGACTTTGCAAACCATGCCACTCATTTTCACATAAAAGCAAAGAATGAAAAAACCCACCGCAAGGCGACTTTGAACTTTGAACCTTGAACTAAGTAAGTTCAAGATTCAAGTTCAACCAGCAAGGACAAAATGCAAACTAGACTGGAAGATATGATGAAATTTTTACTTCTAAGATGACAAACTCATGATTTTAGGAAATGATAAAGCGTAGGGTATGAGTCAAAAAATAGGGGTAACATGCAAAATTGTGGGTCCTGCATTTTCTTTTGAAATGTCGTAATCGAATGGGATACGTGTCACGTTGGTGGGTATTCTTAGATTTCCCTCAAAGGATTTGGTTTAGATTTGCGGGGTGGTGACATGCATCCATGGCATGAAGTGTGAAAGATAATCTGCAAATAGTTTCTTTTCAAAAGTATGTAAGGGAAATAGTGATTGAAGATGTTAAGAGTTGGGGAAGTCAATTGTGATAGACACATTCTACAAGTTGGTTTGGAGGTGAACTACCTTTAGGAACTTCTAGAGCATTGAGGAAATTCTTTTTGTATAGATTTTAGAGTTCCTTCAAATTATTTTGCTTCATATGGTCTTTCTCCACCTTCAGATCATCAATCTGCTAGTAGCTCTTCGGATTTCCATTTCTAGACCGTGTAGTCATAAGCTCATCGTTGTCAGTATTGTGGGGAAATTGATTTTGAGAGATAACACTCCACCTCTCTATTCCACTAGGGTGGGGTTCCGAGGTTGTGGGCCCATCCATTGGTGGTGATCACACTAGTTTGTTTCTAATGGTGAAAATGAGTGTCTTATTTCATTCAAATGGCTCCCATGCTTGGTTTTGGCAATATCACCTTCTCGTGGGGTTGACGACAAGGAAAATGAGGATGCTAATATAGAAGAAGGGCGGTCCACCTTGGATGTAAACTTCAACCTAGATGATGTTTGGGGTCCAAAGGATGACATTGATCCACCTTTTCCACCCACGACCATTACTTTAGCTACTTAGTGGATTTTTTTTTTTTGCTTTGCTTGTGGTTCTATTATTGGGCGCTACCCATGTTATTTTTGAATTTCCTAGCTTTGCTAGTTTGACTCTTGAGGGGTGATCTTGTATCAACCTAGTTTTTTTTTGTGAATAGTGTACTTCAATATACATTAATGAAAATGGTTACTATTTATCAAAAAAAAATATTGGCTAATCATTGAAATTAAGATATCTTGACAATTTATAACTGCATCATGGGTTAATATCACCGAATAGATGGACAAAGGCTTCAATGAAAAGAAGGGAAAATTTTGGGGATCCACTTCTAGCCATCCTACATCTAAGGGTGAGCCATAAAATAATTTTTAAATATTGTAATATATGTGATGTTGTGAAGTTATAGGATGAGACATGCTAATATGATTAAGCCTTTGTCTTGAAATGAGCCCTTGTTATATTGGACACTAGAGAAAATGATCAAATCTTGAGTTTAATCATTATTATTATTATTATTATTATTATTATTATTATTATTATTATTATTATTATTATTATTATTATTATTATTATTATTATTATTATTATTATTATTATTATTATTATCATTATTATCATCATCATTATTATTATTATTATTATTATTATTATTATTATTATTATTATTATTATTATTATTATTATTATTATTATTATTATTATTATTATTATTATTATTATTATTATTATTATTATTATTTATTATTGATTATTAAATAATAATTTAAATCTATTAAATATAATTTAAATAATATATTAATATACTTATTAGATATTTAAGATGTTTAATAATAATGCCAATATAATGAAAAATTGGTATTATATAATTTAGCTTGATGATACTTTATTACCCCATAGGTTTTTCCATTTTGAAAAATCCCTGGCCTGTTTTCTATGGTCAATGGTTGAAAGTTATGGAGAGCCCAATGAATACTATTGGGAGCTTCTTTACCATCCATTCACGTGAGAATCTGATCGTGAGCTCCCTTACTGACCTTCCACACCTATTCGATGTACCTATTGAACACATAGGTGTGATCGCTAATAAATATAATGTGGGAGACGGGTACGGGTTTGCGAGTAAATATGTGGCCTTATTTAAAGCAAGTCCAAACTCATTTCTCATGTCCATCTCTACACAAGTCACATCCTACCCGAAAGTACCCACTCAAATAAATGAAGCAGATGATCCAAGACAAAATGAATCATACGGCTCGCCAATGGAAGCCCTAGACACATTCTTCTCGCCGCTCCTAATGGAATAGCTCAAATTTATGTCCCTTGTAATCCATCTTGCTATTCTCGCCGTCCAAAAATCTCTAGGGAACAAATTCCAAAGGATTCTTCCAGATCAAAGGATCCTTCCCAATGACCGAAAGGTTCACCATCACTTGGCTATCTTTGGGTATCACAAATCCGTCGATCTGGAAGGAGTTTCCGGCTTAGCGGGGTAACAACATAGGGCAATGGCTAAAGGTGCAAGGATTTGCACCTCGCTCCCTGCACCCTTCTTTCGTCCGTTCGTGCCCTTTAAACATTGTCAGTGTAGTACCGTTGACAATGAATAAAGTTAAATATTTTTTTTAAAATTTTATTCCTAACGAATACACTAACATAAGTTTTATTATTAATGTTTAATTTTTAATTTTTATCTGTATTTACATATATTAAATAAAAAATTTATTAAAGTATTATTAATTTATATTATTATTTTATAATTATATAATTAATTTATATTATTATATTTATAATTAATAATTTTAAGTTTAAAATTAATTTTTTTTTAATGTTTAGTTTTTCAATATAAATAGATTTTTATTTTAGATTTAATTATTTATTTTTATTTGAAATATTCACATGAAAAAAAGCATACACATCTTATATTATTTTAATTCTATTTTTAAATAGATGTTAATAGATTTAAGTGAATTCTTTTTTTCAAATGAACATTTCAAATAAAAATAAATTATTAAATTATTCATATTAACATAAGTTTTATTATTAATGAGAATATTTTATAGATATTTGTTTATATTTACATATATTAAATAAAAAAGTTATCAAAGTATTATTAATTTATATTATTATTTTATTATTAAATAATTGATTTAAATTATTAAATAATTACATTATAATATTTATAATTAATAATTATAAGTTTAAAATTAATTTTTTGTGTAGTTTATTTTTTATTTTTAAATAAACTATTGGTCTTTTGTTGTTGAAGGTATGTTTGGAATTTCTACATTGAAAGTTCTATAGAGACATTAAAACTAATATATGCTTGTTTTCATTTATTTTATATTATTTTGAATGGAGAAGCTTATTTGTTCAAGTTTAAATATAAATACATATCTTTTTTTATTATGTCAATTTAAATTTTAATATT
>MU226412.1:1908719-1928540 GCA_018584345.1 Thuja plicata
ATAAGAAATACTATTTTGATATCAATTTGTCAAATTTAAATGTCATGATAGATATTCATTGTACAATATCCACAATCAACATCAAATGAATCTATAAATTTAAGTTTTAAAATTGTAAGAAAAATAAATTAACAATTTAATAATTAAATCTAAAATAAAATATATATCTAACTTTATTCTAAGAAAAAAAGAATTCACTTAAATCTATAAACATCTATTTAAAAATAGAATTAAAATAATATAAGACGTGTATGCTTTTTTTCATGCGAATATTTCAAATAAAAATAAATAATTAAATCTAAAATAAAAAACTATTTATATTGAAAAACTAAACTTTAAAAAAAAATTTAAATTTTTAACTTACAATTGTTAATTATAAATATAATAATATAAATTAATTATATAATTATAAAATAATAATATAAATTAATAACACTTTAATAACTTTTTTATTTAATATATGTAAATACAAATAAAAATTAAAAAAGTAATCATTAATAATAAAACTTATGTTAGTGTATTCATTAGGAATAAAATTTTTAAAAAAATATTTAACTTTATTCTAAGAAAAAAAGAATTCACTTAAATCTATAAACATCTATTTAAAAATAGAATTATAATAATATAAGATGTGTATGCTTTTTTTCATGTGAATATTTTAAATAAAAATAAATAATTAAATCTAAAATAAAAATCTAATTATATTGAAAAACTAAACTTTAAAAAAAAATTAGTTTTTAACTTACAATTATTAATTATAGATATAATAATATAATTATTTAATAATATAAATTAATAATACTTTAATCACTTTTTTATTTAATATATGTAAATACAGATAAAAATTAAAAAAGTAAACATTAATAATAAAACTTATGTTAGAGTATTCGTTAGGAATAAAATTTTAAAAAAAATATTTAACTTTATTCATTCTCAACGGTACTACACTGACAATGTTTAAAGGGCACGAACGGATGGAAGAAGGGCACGGGGAGCTAGGTACAAATCCTCGCACCTTTAGCCATTGCCACAACATAGGACTTGGCGGGTGCAATGGGAATTGACGATGATAAACAAGATTAGCGCACCATCTATTGACAATGACACCTACAAGTTGTGTACCAACTAATGTATGGACAAGATTAATGCGACGGGGGCCTATCGATTTTGAAGAATACGTCCCATAGAAATCATTATTAGAAGTGACCTCTCTCCTTCTTTGTTCTGAAAAATTTGTTATACCCATCTAAATCATTCATTTCCTTGATGACGTGATAAGTTGAAATTGCACAGTCAACAAATAGATACATATCGTAGGCCTAGCTATACAAAAGTCCATCACATCACATTAAAATTTTAGCTCCTCTATCCTATAAATATCGCTTCAGTTCATTGCCAGCTCTGCTATTTTCCTGCAGTTATTGTTGTACATTTGTTGTAGGTTGCATTTTCTTGAATGCTTTCTACACCACCGCCCTCTTATTCTATAAACTAGCAATTGCACCTTAGTGTGCAATGGGAACGCCGTAGAGTTATGGAAAGGTCATTTAAGTATGTCCTTTTGTTTTTCGCTTCCTCTCATTCTCTCTAGATCTCCTTATCTTTGTATCAATATATCTCACCATCTATACATCTTTTAATCTCTTCCTCTCTAGCTCTCACTTTCTATGTTTCCCTCTCAATCACTCTCTATCCCAATACGTCTTTTCTAACATAAAGAGGGACATATTGATGAGAAATTATTTTAAACTATTAATTTTATATCTTTTCAATATCAAATTGTTTAATATCCATTTAAACCCCTCTACCCTCAAGAGAGAGGTCACATAAATAATCTCCACTTGGAAAAATCTATTTCTTAGGTGCTTTTAATATGGTGAACACTAAGTAGTGATATAGAAGACTAATTTAAACAAACTATATAAAAATTACATTGACCCTAAAGAATTGAATTGAAGAGATAACTTATTTTGATGTTCAAGCTTTCTTTAGCCCTTTTACTGATATTTGTTTTGATGCTAGGTTATCCAAATCAATGGGTGAGGAAGGCTAATGCAACGCAAAAAAAAAAATATAGTCAACAAGAGAAATGATGTTGAGAGTGACAATACAAAGTATGAGGGTTGTATTCCATCTTATAGACTCCAAAAGAAAGGGCTAGAATTTAAAAATGGTATTGAGCATTACAGTTTTAAATTTTGATACAAGGAGCCATATATAATGATGCAAGAGCATTCCAAGTGAATTGGCAATCAACGTTAATAAAAAAATATTTTATTTTGTTTTTTTTCAAATTCGATATTGTAGCTTGCAACTACTCCACAACCGTATATGGACATATAGAGTTTCGAAGAAGAACGTAAACATCCCAACTCATATATTGATTCTCTTCTTGATTAACCTATTTTTTGATTTCAACAGTAATAGCTCCTTTTGGTTATATCCCATATGATGCTAGGACGACCATAAAAATGATAGAGCTTGTAACTCATACATACTATTGGATACACATCTATCAACATTATTGACTTGCTTCCATTTCACGGGGAGCAGAGGATCGGTGACTTGAGTCGACATAATTTTGCGAAAATCACGTGTATGGTTTGTCACTTAATGCAACTATTAAATTTGGAGGGAATTGGAATATATCAAACAACACGCCAGTTGGTTAGGCTTTACACAATAAGGATGCCCATAACTCCAGTAGACATGAAGTAATATTGTGAGCTAACAATTGTACGGTACCTTCCACAATTAGCTATGATTATAATTCTTAGGGACGTGATCAAATCTAAATCCAGTTTTAAAGGAGTCCACAAGCGGAACCAAGAGTTTCCAAGGAAGATTTAAGAAAGGGAAAACAACAAAAGGATCATCAGTTTCAAATCTAAAATAACATCTTGTGTATGTTCATAAAATAGGAATACCACTTGGGCAGGCTTAGCATCCTTTATAGTCTTGTCCTTCGACACAGGCCCCAAAGGCTCTAGCTTGTGGGAGTCCACATCCATTTCTTCTGCATTGGGATTTTTTGATTTGGTAGAGTCGGAGAAGTTTGGATGTACTTCGGGTGCATCGTCCCGCCCATCTTTAGTCATAATTTGGGGCTCATATTTCATTGGAGAATTGACATGCCCTTTCTCCTCCTCCTCTTCATTGAATTTAGAGCACTTTGTAGCCCTCTCAGAATGATCCTCTAAGTTGGTAGTTTCTCTTTTGCGCTTATTTTCTTGAAGAAGAAAAGGGTCTTCTTCTTTTGTGCATTCATTGTCACCTATGCCCTTAGCTTCTTCATTGTCATCATCATGAGCATTCTATACGACGTTCTCTATTTGAAAGATGCCAAGCTAACTTTATAAATCTACAGTGTAGTGTTACTCACAGCCTTTGGACGACCATGAAACACATCGTTGTCGCTGATTTTGTTTTGCCCTTTTCACCTGCCACTTTACATGTCTGTATAGCAACAATACATTTTTTCTGGATTTCTATAGAAAACTATTGCGCTCACCCTGTGGACACATGGTTGTCGTTCCATGGAATTTATCTCCAGTGATCAAGAGAAGCATTTCTCAGCTTGCAGGTCTCCCCTGCATTGAAGAAGGCCATAAATTTGTTGTGGACTTTTTGTAGAGATATTGGTATGTAACTATATAATATATGTATAGATACATACAATATAAAATAATCTTTTTTACAAAAGATTGTTTTAATTATATATTTTTATACAAAAATAGTATTATAGTATTTTTTATACTATTAAAAATTTATAAGAAGATATATTTATTTATTATTATGTCAAACATAATATGTAGATATATTATTACAGATGTTGTTGATGTTGCATTAGAAGATTTTGGAGATTTATCATATCAAGTATACAATTATTTTGAAAGTAACTAAATTGTATAATAAAATTATTAAATTGTTATAATGGATTTAAATGTAGTTTGTATTATATATATTTAAATTACTAAGTTTTATACTATTGAAATGATGAATAAATATACATGATTATTTGAAGAATCAAAGATTATCTTGCGATATGTTCATTATGACTCTTAACCATAAGAGAAAGGAGAGAATAGAAGATTTTTTTTCAGTACAAAAATTCTAGGTTGTTTGATTCAAATGTTATATTATAATTATAATTCATGTTTTATCCAAACATTTGTAGACTTAGTTAAGTTCTAAGTGATTTTCACAAACCTTCTAAACAAGAACATGTGAACTTTATCTTGTATGAATTGTGTATGTTTACATATTTGAAAATATTATATATGAATAATAATAATTTGTTCTTGTTCTCTTTGTAGATAAGTAATGTTGATTCTATTTTTCATTATATGTTATATTTCATCACTTGTATTTACTACCTATTAAATTGTCCTATATTTATTTAAATTTGCAACAAAATTAAAACCCTTTACTTTTAAAATTTCATTGAGATATAAATAGTATGGTGTATTCTTATTATGTAAAAAAATGCTTGCAAAGATCCTTGATGGTATCAATGGTGAAATGATTCTCTTATCTCTTGTGATGCAAGGATAAATAATATAATTAAATAGACTGAAATAAAAAAATTAACTACTCAATTTCTCATGTATCAAAAATATATGGAGGATAAATGTTCAAGAACTGTCCTTACAAAGCTATACTATTTCAAAGCAAACATTCAACCTTTAAGATTAAACTCACCAAATTTAAGCTATATTTAAAAAAAAAAAATTGTGAATGTTGTGCTTAAAATTCGTTATTCTTTAATTGGAACCTAGTCTTAAAGTACAAGTCATGTTTGATTATACCCTTAAGTTGCACAAATTATTGATAATTGTAATTGTAAATAATCTAATAATTACCAAAAAAAAAAGTTATTATATATTTTATCACAACCAAGATAATATTAGTACTTGCCTTCAAAAAGAATTTTTTAGTTTTTATTTTATCATACTTTTGTGCATTGATGCCTATATAGGTTAAAGCTTTAAGTTTTTGTTAGTTCATTATTTATGCCTGATAAAAAGTAGAAAATTGTTTTTAATTAGATATTCATTTTTTCCTCTATTTTTTTCAAAATATAAAAGAAAACCTAGCCACTGAAAAAGAGAGAAGGTAAATATTAAGTTGTTTTTCCAAAATTTTAAGGTTGTTTATTACAAGTAGAAGAATTATTCATGTAGTTGGCTATGTTTAAGCTCATTAGATATACATGGTCGACATTACTCTAGCATGGAGGCTTAAGAATAGGGTATGTACATCTATCAAATGCCACGAGGGTTTAAATAAATTAGTTTTACATATCATTGACATTCCTCCCATGTTTCACTTTGCCCAAATATATTAGAAGAGAATTTTTATTATTCTTATTGGATGTAAATAAGGTTATTATTGATGTTCAATTTTCTTGGTTTTGGGGGCTTGAAAGACACTAGTTGATAGCTTTTTCATATTAACACATAATTTTAATGCTCTTAAAAAGTTGTGAAATGTGATCAAACTTAAATTGCACATGAAAGCCACCTATCCTCAAATCAAGGATTGGGAAAGGCTAATTGGGAAAAGCTAATGAACAACAAGATTTCAGCTTATTTTACACAAAGTTGTTCTTTATATCTCATGTAGGTATAATAAACTATTTGGGTGCTCATATTTACTTTATTTACCTTCATATGGCAATAAGATATAAACCTTGCAACGAAATTCATAAATCTTCTTGTTCATTTTTTTCTCAATTTTTTTTGCTAATATTTATATCTTTTTTAAAATTATATAATTCCAAATGTATTGTATATGATGTTTGATTTCCTTTATCTTGAATCCCTTTGTACTATGATTTATTATTATATTTTAAGCTATTGAACATTAACTAGGTAGACAAATATTTGTATGCCTAATGATTAGTTGATTAATCTTTTGAAGTGTTATTCAGTATTGTGCAATCGAAATTGGTTCAATTTATAGTTTTGAATCAATAATGAAGTTGACTTCTCTTTTTGGTAAAAATTGAAACATATATGCATATTCTTGTACAAAGGTTCTTAAACTTATGCTATGATTAAATCTACATAAAATTTAACATGTCCATCGTAAACCATTTTACTACAATAAAATCTTTGAACTAAATGAAGCCAACTTTTTCTACCTGGTTGGAATTACTATTTATCAAAAAAAATAAAGTTACTGTTGACAATGCGAAAGTGCCAAAACTGAGGAGAAAAGGCACCTCTAAAGAAATTACCAGTAATGAAACCCAAAACATTTATTCCCATTGATTCAGGAATGTTAAGTAAAATTATATAGATCTAGAAACAGTAACTGCACAATTTTTAGAAATCCCCTACTGAAACATATGTGGCAATTGACGTAGGAGCGAAAGGCATGTGCCCTACCACTCCTCCTATAGTGTGTTTAGGCAGAAACAGATCCTCAGGCGCCCTGAATGCCCCATGCGCACAAACAATAGCCAATCCAACTATAGTTACAAAAATTACAACAAACATCACATCAGTGAAGAAGACAACGACAAAGCTCATGACGGTCAATAACCCCAAAATCTCTGCGTCATTGAAGTGCCTGTTATACAGCACCAGGGGCCGTTGCAGAAGAAGTAGCGAAAAATCCATCCCCCCAGCAGCATCATCAGCAAAATGATCAAAAAATGGATGCGACACCAGCCTGAAAGCCACAGCCACGCACATCAGAATCGCACAATTTATGCAAAAATAGCTCCAGTTCTTCCGAATTCTTGAGGCTGCCTCAGCCAAGGACTCTGGTATGGAGAAGGTGTTGAGATCTACAAGCTCCACCCACAGCCAATGATTATACACTGCATTTTTAGCGCTCTCAGAGATCTTTCTGAATTTGAAAGCAAAGGCATCTGAGACAGAGGAAAAATCAGAACTGTTGCTGCCAATGATGGGCTATCTGCAGGGTTGTAATGAGAGAAGAGGGTTCTCGGCTGTCTGTGCTTCCGTATGTTGTAGAGCATGTCTGTTGCCTTTGTAAACACAACATTAAGTAAAAAAACACTCTGTTCCTCAATTCTTTGATCTACTCCATACTCTATTCTCGAAGCTCCCACACTGCCGCAGGAAAAGGGTAATATTGGCAAGGGTTGTGGAACAAGCTTTACACGAGCAGACAAATTTGCATGTGAGCTTCTAAGCCTTTTAAACAATACCATTTTGTGCTTGTCCTGCAATCACGACATTCTATGAGACGTAATTGCTTTGAAACACTGCAAAATCTGACGGCGGATAGGCTTGAATGGCCGTCCATACCTCTCTCGCATTGCGGAACGTTCATTTTCGTTGACGTGTAAAGTGGAAGGTGATTTTGGTTGACCTGTAAAGTGGAAGGTGAGTTAAGGAACTCACAATCAGATTCTCCTGTGAATGGATGGTCTTGATGCTCCCAATGGCAGTCATTGGGCTCTCCACCATTTTCAGCCATGGATTCTGGAAACAGGTTGGGCTTTTCTCATATGGAAATGCTTACGGTGTAATAAAAAATAACTCTCTCAAGATTAAATTACCTATACCTAAATACCACAAGGGAGCTCACTGCACACAACAATAATTCTTACATGTAATTACTGAAAGGGAACTCACAACACACAAAAACAATTGGAGGTTGGCAAACCTACAATACTTTTTTACATACTCTAGCCTTCTTTACTATGGTAAAGTATTTCAGTTGATTCCTGCAAATTTGGTTTCTTTGTTTCTCATAATCATCTTCTTTCCTACAATGTTTTGACCATTGATTATACAAATACACAATGAACCAGTCTTTAAAAATAAATAAAAAATAAACAAAACCAGTCCACAAATACATTAATGTGCTGTCGCATAAGATTAATATATCATTTGAGATTTTGTGAGGTTCGAATAATATACTGTGAAAAATTGAGTAATAATTCATTGGTCTGATAAGGGAAACCTTTCCTTAGCCTCTGCGTATACATCTATCTCTGGAGTGTGAGCCTTTGTGAAGGAGATTTTTAAAACCTGCACGTCATGACCTCCTTTCTTCTATCTGACTACAAATAGAAAAAAAAACATCAGAAGTAACAACAGACAAATTGAAATTGATAAAGCACAACAAAGATAGGAGTTCACAAAGCACAGATGCAATAAGAGATTGTCGAATCCACAATACACTTCTCTGTTAATCATAGAGTTATTAGTCCAATGAGAAATCAAAGGCCAAATAGCTTTAAGGCATAGGCTCCTTGAAATAGCTATCATTCCTCAAAAAATAAACTCTTGCCATCAAACTAATGCCTTATTCAGTAGGGTAGACACTCTTGGCAGGCATTGAAGTTAGATTTTTGGTTACCATTGGCACAACAACCTAGAAGCTTCACACCTGACATGACTTTTATGTTCAGTGTTGTTACTGCTTCCCAATTTGGCAACCTTCACTGCAACCTCGTTCTAGGGTTCCTTTGTATCCTTCACTAAAACTGCCCATACCCATGACTTGTTTGATGTCTCTATGCACAATACATACATGGCCATTCTCATAGAGGTAAGACAAAGCTCTTGCTATACCCAATATGGTATTAAATCATGCTTCCTAACTTAGGCAACTTCTTCGTTTACCTGCAATATCAAGTGAATTCATTATTGTAAAAAAACAATTTATTGCCAGTCGATTGACTAAGATTATGATCCCAATCAACTTTCACCGACCTTTGATTAGCTTAGGGCTATAGCTCTATCCGTTCCAGGAGAGAGGACACCAGGGAAGGACTTTCCAGGATAGGAGACTGCTCGGTAGCTCTCTTGTCAAGTGGAGGATGTCTTCTCAACTAGCGAGTGATATCCATCCAAGGTTCTTTGATCTCGTCCGCCATATAGATATAAGGGGCCTTCCCCCGCTTGTAGAGACCCTAATTTTTAAAGTTTGAGTAATTTTGTGTCACTAAAATCTTCATTCTTCATGATGTTAAAACTCTAATATTCACCATATATTAAGATAACTGTGGAAGTCATTACATTAACAACACTAGTGTGATCAGTATCCATTCAAACTAAGTTAATGATTCTATGCAAGAAATGTCACAAAATAAATTTTAGATAGGAAAAGAAACTAAATTAACAATTAAAACATAATTCATTTCACAATTCAAGATATAACTTCATAAAGAAACAAAAACATCTCTCATGATGGGCATTCTAATCCTATCATATGAAAATAAAAATTATCTATGTTATCGAGAATCCATAACTTCCTCCCAAAAATACCACTTCCTCTTTATTTTTTATTTTTTATTTGCGTGGAAGCACTGTGTCTAGACGTGTACACAGGAACGCAATATCCACCCCGTAAGGGAAAAAATGGCCGAGATCCATTTTATTACTTTTGTAATTTAATATCATCTAATGCCAAGTGGATATCATGTCATAGGGCACGTGAACAAGCTGTGTAGATTTTATGCACAAGTTTGGACACACAAATAGGGCACGTGGACCTTTTTCTAGTGAAAGTAAAGGCATAGTTAAGTCATGCTTATTGTTTTGGAGACGTGGAAGATAGTCAAGGCTTATTCCCTATTTCAATGACAATATATTCTTGCATGAGTAAAAGGCCATGACCACGAAACGAAAGTGAAAAGTGAAAATCTCTGGTTTGAAAACCCAGATAAATAATAAATATGTATAGAGTCCAATATTAAGTATTCAAAAAACATGACATGTATCAACGCAAATCTTAGAACAAAAGTTAACAAAAAAAAAATATAACTTTAAATCATGTCCGTTTCTTTCAATTTTTCTAAATAGTATTCAAGATAAATTGTGCATTGGTTGGAATACTATTTTGAATGTGCAGTTAGTTTCAAATTATCAATGTAACGAAAGTAGTGGCCACCAGATATTTTTCCGCCAAATATCTATACATAAAATCTTCCATTGGAATTAGATAGCTTACATGTTTCAATGAATGGGTGAAGTTGCTTGCGAGTACAAATATAGCATTTAAAAATGCGGGCGGCTATGATGTTTTAGATGGTCGTGCATCCTCCTATCTATTGTCAAAGAGATATTCACAGGAACCTAAAAAATCAGGTCCAAGTTCATACAGATAGGTAACAGGCCCCCAGAATCAACTTTTAGCTCATAAAGATAGGTATATTGCACCAATTTTTCCTCTAATGAAGATGGGTATAATTTAGCTCATAAAGTTTCATTCTTGATGTTGCTGACAATATCGACAATTCTTCTACCCGTGGGAGAAATTCTTGTTGTAGTTTGAAACTCCCACCTTTACTTTTATTTCTTCTCATCATACAGATACTGGCAAGACTAGCATAGGCAACCCATCAAATGTAGGCACTTTATATCTATTTATGAGAAATTTGCATGGCCATCTTTAGGTGGCATGCACCCCTTAAGAGTAGTGCTTTTAGAATTAATGTAGTCGGATTTAAGTTCCAATCATAAACCCACAATATCTTATACTGGCATTCATAGCTCACTTTCTGTTCAAGCTGTACCATTAAATCCACAATATTAAGCGTCTGCAACATAACAAACACAGGAATTCCTTTAATGTTCTCATCCATTCTCTTACGTGTTATTTAATCTTTCCCTTTACTATTTTCTCGATATTGATGAATGCTAAGCAGGAGTTTACTGTAGTGATTGTACGATCATAACTTTAGGTTATAGGATTTGATTGCAAATGCAATGGAGATCTCCTATATTAAACCCTTGAAATCATAAAACATTGGGAAGCAAACGAAAAAAACCGAATATATTTCTTTTTCAAAAGCTCTATTTTCCCTATTCGTTTGGGGGAAATTTTCCAGGTTTACCCTAGAAATCGGAAGAGATTATGCGAGACTAAGAAAACTAGTGAAAGTATTTGCTTTGAACGGTTTTGGTAATCCACTTTTTTTTCAAATTCAAAAAAATAATCCAAAGTAAGGAATTAAGTCATTGGAGAAAGAATATCAATAAGAACAGTCTTTTCCGATACAGAGAAAAACATGGTAGATTTTGCAATAATTTGGGCAGACCCGAATCCAGTAGAAAAAAGCAAAAAATGTGCTAAAATGTAGTTTCTTTTATTCATTGTGAGCATGAATATACAAATAAAAACTGGTGTACAAATAATACTTGTAATGACATGAAAGGCTTCGAAATTTCTTTGCATTGTAAATATCGGATTTCCAATATGACAGTGGAACTATATATAAATACGGTGAAATACCAGCCCAATCTAAGGTCATAGCACCAATACCCCAACAATGAAATCCATATCCATTTTAATTTGGAGTAAGATTGTGTGGATTGATCCAACACTATTGGTCCCCCTCTAATGGAGAACACAAGATAGGAAAACATCTGCAAGTGGCTTCCAAATGTCACCTAACTCCCTATTTCGTCAGCATTGGCCACGTCTAACAACATGAAAATGTTGAAGCACAGTAAGGCATGTGGATTGTAAACAAATACCATCCGGTGCTCCAAACCCCATTGATGCCAGCTATATTAATAATAACCCTGCAACTTACTGACAGAGACATTAGTTCCCATGCGTTTTCTTGCGTCGGTATCTCCAAATACCTCTGACTGTCATCTGCACTGGCAATCACAGGCACCCAAATATTTTGAATCGAAACTTTTGCATAAAAAATATTCGCCACACAGCTTGCACAACTTAAAATTTCATGGTCTCTAAACCTGTAGACACATTATGAAATTTTTGTCCTTATTTTTTTCATCTCTTAAATGTCCTAACATAATTTCTATGTTGGTTTATTTTTTATGTATTTCATTTTAATTAATTTAATTTAATATTAATCTTTTTACGCATATATATTTTTCTTATTTATTATTATTACCAATATTTATTTTATTGAAATTTTGTAAGTATTGCATATTTCATAAATTTTATAAAGATCTTTAAATACGTTGAGTTTCTAGATCAAATATACATTTTTATTTTTTTTAAATTATAGAAATTTTTCTTTGAATTTAATTTATTTAAAAATTTATTTCTATTTATATTTAATTTTTATAAAACCTTTTAATTATTAAATTATATAATAATTTAATTTAATTTATTTTAAAGTTATAACAATTTTATAATTAACCTAAGAAATATAATAGATTTCCAATCAATTAATATTATTTATGTTTGTTGTATATTAATTAAAAAAATTTAATACACATTTTATTTCTATTGTTTAAAAATTTAATAAACTTATTATTTAGTATTAATTTTTTGACATATTTTTTTTATTAGTGTTAAGACTTTGCACTTAATTTTTTACTTAATTTCTTTATTTATTTAGTTACAAAACTTTGAAGTGAATATAATATTTTTGATTTTTAACTATTTTTTAAATTTACAAATAATAAATATAATATGAATTAGTTATAAATTACTTAAAGGAGATATTTTTAACTATTTTTCAAATTTACAAATAATAAATATAATATGTGTTAGTTACAAATTATTTAATAAGTAGGAGATATTTTTCACACCGAGTTAAATTTTGATATTGCTCCGAGAATTCTGTGTAGGTTTTTGAGTCAAACTCATTGACCTATGTTTCATGACAATTGGTTCACAAGAACCCATCTCTCAAGAGAATGAATGAAACACTTAGTAGTCATTGCATCATTGAGAGTCCTATTTAATGTAAAGTAATGAGATTTGTCATTTTAAATTTTTAGATTTATATATCAATTATATATGAATTTTGTAAATTATTTTCTTTTGAAATTACGTCTTATTGAAAATTTGTTAGCCAAATTTTACTATAGAGTATTCTAATTTAAAATGATAAACATATCTTTATGGTTTAATATGTTGGATTGGGTCACTTATGTTGTTTCATTAAATACAATATCTCCCTTCGAATATATCTTCTTCCTTAAATCTAGAAATTTTGCAAAATTAAAACCTAATTTACAAGATATAGCTTTGAACAAAAAACAAATAGCATGAAATCATAGTTCGATTTTAACCTTAATTAAATTTTATGGATTTTTTTAAATGAAATGGTTTCAAAACTCGTGTGCATTACATATGAAAATTTTTGAAATCTAAAACACATACAATTTATAGCAACAATACACTTATACTTACCTTAAATGTGAACTTGTAGGTTTGCTGAATAGAAACAGACAAACTGATTTCAAAGTCAACAAATTTGCCTAGACAACTATTAAAAGTGTCACAGTTTGTACACAAGATACCATCCATAACATACTGTAATCTATTTTCAAGTCTTATGCAATTCTTCCTTGAAGATACAAGAAAAGGAACATCTTCAACGTAGTGAGATCCATTTTCCTTTCTTGAGTCCTCTATTTTACGACAGGTGTTTTAACCCATTTTTCTTTACGATAAGTATAATGTTTTCACGAATCAACTGTGATCTTAACAAAAATGGAGCGAAAGGGTCATGCGGCCACCTTGAGTCCTTTTACCATGGGCAATGCTTCATAGTGAGTACTAGACAAGTGGTATGCTTAATATTTTGTTTTATATATTTATAAAGAAATTTCATTTCTCGTTACTCTTTCCAGTTTGGAAAAAACGAAACGCAGGCGGGAGGAGGAAGTGACGATGCTGTTTCGAACCTGCAACCTTCTCAACCTGAAAATAGTACCAATCCTCAATTTTTCCATAAAGAATCATTAGACACCAATTTTCCTCCTGTTGATATTGGCAACTTCAAAACTGATGCTCGATCTCAAGTTATTGCAACTAACACTCCGCGAGCTGTTGCCGGGGATTACTCGAAGAAGAGAAGACATATTCAGAATGTGAAAATTTTTACATTTGAGTACTTGGGTGGTGAAACAAACGTCGAGTTGTGTAGTTGTAGCCTCCCTCTATACAACATATTAGCTGAACTCCAGACGTGTCACTGGAATTTAAGAGATGGAATTGATAAGCTTGAGATGAACACGAATAATCTTATTAGTAAACAGGTCATTAGGAGCTGAGCAAATGAGATGATGGTTTTCGACTCCAGAGAACACTTTTAGCCTACGCAATATCTTGAAAATTGTAAAGGTAAAGTGAGTCCGGGTCGTTCTCACAACGACATGGAAAAAATGGATAATAACCATCCGTCAAAGATGGTGAGGCTTACGATGGACTATTACAAGTCTCAAGGATCTCAACACCATTCACGATGATAACTAGTTTGTCTCCAAGTTTTTTTTTTTTTTTTGGGGTAATTTCCAAGGTTTTGAGGGTTCTATTTGTAATAGAACCTTGTTTTGCTGGACTTGTGTTATTTTTTATTTTGTATTTAATAGGGCCCTAAAACTATTTTTCATTTTGTAAAAATTAATTTTCACAGTTGGAAATGTATTGAGAATGGTTTATGACATGCTAAGGATCTTTTAATGTTTTATAGGCTTGAATTTTTCAATAATATTGACAACTTTCTTCATTCAAGTTGGAATGATTTTGGATAATAAAATTTGTTTAATGAATCATTTTGACATATGATAACATTAGATAATGTAATCTTATGGTAAAATATTATCATAATACTTCTCTCTTGGCTCTTCTGCATTTTGGTGCAGGAGCACTTATAGGTCAAAAGGGGCCTATGAAGATTTTTTGTGTTTAGTTTGATCTTCAAGCATGTATTAAGGCCTTTAGGACCATTTTTATGTCAAATGTAAACTCATGGAGTCAATTTGTATGATCAACGAGCTAAATTATTCTTGTAAGGCCAATCAGGACCTCCTAGGTCAAATTTGATCAAAGTTGTCAAATGTTAAAGCATAGTGTAGGAATGAAGTTTTTGAGTCTCTTGGGCCATATTTGGCACATACATGATGTGATAAGGTTCATAGTTTGATCAGAATGACAAAATGTCAAAAGTTGCAAAATTCCCAAAAAAAAGATGTTATGCAACTTTTGCAATTTTCGAATGGTAGAGTGCAACTTTTGAATCCAACAATCACTTGATTTAAAAAAACCCTTTGGATTTGGTTGCAATGGTTGAAACATGTCTAATTAAGCCTCTTTGGGTCAAGGAAATGTTTTTATTGAAGTTTTTGCAATCGCCACTTAATAAAACATTTAGAATTTCCTCTTTTTCTTCCAATCAGACTTGTTCTATGGAGTTGTATGAGTTTCCATGATGAAGTGTGTATGAACAAATAACTTATTGAATTACCTTCAATTTGGTGGTGGTATATTTTCTTCTCATTCATATTTGTGAAAGTTATATTCAATTCATTATTGACTGGTCTAAAACCCTCAAGACTAGGGTTTTGAAGAAAAAAATTCCTAAAAAACTAACATTCCATGGTTGAAATTTTTTTTATTTTTCAGGGGGGTGTTAGTTTGTACTATCTATTTTAGGATTCGTGAGGTTTTAGAGTGGGTCCAAAAGGTAGCAACCGAGTTTTAGGCATTTTGAGGTCTGACATCTCAATGTGGCAGACCGAGAGGTAGAGTTCAGATGCAAATTGTGTTGTAAAAGTGATTTTTAGGGATTTGGGCACTAAACCATTGTGGATTATGTGTTTTTGGATAAATTAGATGATGTTCCAAGTCATTTTTGATGATTTTGTGGCATTCCAAGTAGTGTTCCTTTGTTAAGGGAGACTTAATAACCCTATTAGGTCGTTGTAATCGATCAGACTCAACCCATCAAATCATATGATCCAAAATTGGTTTTGACACATGTTGAAAGTCTCCCAAAAGGGTATATTTAATGGTGAATAGTTTGGTCATATGGTTAGTGGTTTGTAAGTTATGGTCAAATTACCTGCTCAATAGGGCTACAATGGACTAGGCCAATTTGGTAACAAGGGACAAAAGAACAAGTGTTGGGTCTTCTTTGATAGGTAATGGAAGGGCATTGTGATCCATTTGAAAATGAAAACATGTTGTGTCATGCCATTTTTACTTTTATTTTATTCTAGTGCCTAAACCCTACTTTGTCAAGTTAAGGGGTATTGTATTCGAAGAGAGAACAGGTTGAGTTTTAGTGAGAATCCAAATATGTGGGAAATATATGAGTCTTTGATTCTGTGAAAAAACCTCTATGAAGTTATTTTCTTGTGATAAGTCAAGGGTGGATTATCTCAGAGAAGAACAAGTTGGGTAAGAAGGTATTGTTCTCAATGCCATTTGGAGGAGTTGATTCTTTGAATTAGAAAGTTGTGTGTTAATTATGCCAAGAGAGTTGGATGTTTTCCTTGTAGGGTTCACTCTACATCATCATGGTATCAGAAAATGATATGATGATTTTTGACTCTAGGAAACACTTTTAGCCTACGCATTATCTTGAAAATTGTACACGTAAAGTCAGTTTGGGTCGCTCTCACGACTTGAAAAAATAGATAATATCCATCTATCAAAGATGGTGAGGCTTACAATGGACTATTACAAGTCTCAAGGATATCAATACCATTGATGATGATAACTAAATGTCTCCAAGTTTTATTTTTTGTTTTTCGTGTTGTTTGAACTTTTTTTCTAATTTCTAAGGTCATGAGGGTTCTATTTCTAATAGAACCTTGTTTTGGGGGACTTGTGTTCTTTTGTATCCAATAAGGGCCCTAATACTATTTTTCATCTTGTAAAAAATAATTTTAATGGTTGGAGATCAATTGAGAATGGTTTATGACACGCTGAGGATCTTTTCTTTTTTTATAGGCTTATATTTTTCAATAATATTGATAGCTTTCTTAAGTCGGGTTGTAATGATTTTGTCTAATATAATTTTTTTAATGAATCATTCATATATATGATAACACCAGATAATGTAAGATGAAGGGTAAAAGCACAATAATTTGTTACCCTTTTACAAAGGAAAATGTTAACATCACAAAAACTGTAAAACTTCAAGGGCATAAAAGTCACATTTCTGTTGAGAATTTGAAGATGATGTAAATTGATGAAATGTGTGAAATAGGATGAATTATATGCCTATAACATTTTTTTTTAAAGATTGAACCAAAATTAATATGTTTTTTGAATTTTTTAGGTCTATTTTTTATTTCGCAAAAAATATCGTAAATCGTAGAGTTTACTTCCCGCCAAATTATTATAAGTAAAACATTGTCTTTTGCTCCAATTTTAGAATATATTTTAGATGACATGTATAGGTAGTGCAGAAAAAATTAAAGAAGTATTTTTTATATATATATTGCCCGTTATAGGTATTCAAAGTCGAACTTACTTGAAATCAATAGTTTTTGTCTCCCGCCATTTTTCCCCTATAAAAATAATACTAAAAACTAAATAAATTACATATTATTGACAATGAATCTCTTCTCTTGTGTTATCTATGATTTAAATTTTTTTTTGAATCGATTTAGAATTATTTTATATTATCAGAATCAATGACTTCTGAAATATTTTATAACCTACATGTAGTTTTTAACAAATTTGTTCCATGTTTTGTAGTCAAAAAATTATAAAATTTATATTTCAAGAATCATAGTTCTGAGATCTAGAAAAGTGTACTTTTAGTTTTTTTGACTTTTTCTAGTTTGAGCAGAGAAAAAACCAGTAGAAGTGCAAACTTGTTGATTTGATGTGTTTTTGGAGGTTTGGCTGCCAACATGGCATGCCACCTAGGTAGACTCAGCCGAGTCTAACTCATCTGAGTAGGACTAGGCCAAGTTAGACTGGGCCAAGTCCACTTAGTGGTCGGCCATGTGCGAGCAGTCGTGTGGGCAACCCACCCTTTCAATTTGAATGGTATATATAAAAGTCATTTAGAAAAAACAAATATCAATTGCGAAATTAAATCCTTATTTCAGAATATATAAGGGTTTTTGAAGCTAGGAGGCATTTTTTTGAGGAAGCTACAAAGGCATTTTGTGACCAGAGGAGTGTGAATTTGAATGTTTTTTTAATTTTTTCTTCTATTTGATCAATGGGAAATAAAAGGACTAGAACAGGGAAATATGATCATAAAAGGGATGACCAAATGAAAGGTCATACAAAACTTATCGAAGAGCAACTGATCAATATTGAAGAAGAACCTATTGATGTTGAAGAAGAACCTATCAATGTTGAAGAAGGTGCAACTCAACTAGGGGAGGATATTGGTAGTAGTATGTGTATACATATTTATCCTACAATGCAATATTTGATGGAGATGAATGAGGAATCACTTGTCAGTAAAATTGCACCAGAGTACCTGATACCTGAAAGTACTATTAAATTGCATGTCAAAAACATGTGGAAGGAATATTTTGAGGATAAAACTTTGGTGGGAAAAGAAAAATTGTTTGCAAAGTTATTCAAGAAAAGAGAAATGACTCCATTTTTGGAGTTGTTGGGTTTTGATAATAGGAAAATTGTACAATGACGTCAAGTAAAAGAAACAATAATTGAAAATTTGCAAGATGCATTAAATGTTGTTAACAAGACAGATAATGGAGGTTCTGATTCAAGTGTTGCTAGAAGAGCATTGATGACTATGATTTCCAGTAAGAGATTGACAAATAAAAATCAAGTTTGAGAGGTTTCTAATTTACTCAAGGTATCTCAAAGAGTTGTTCAGAGACATATTAGGAAGAGAAATGTGTTGGATATGAACATTGAAAAGAATTGGGTACAGATTTGTAGAGTTCCTCAAAAACACAAAATTTATGAAGATGTAAGAAGATAGGTCATTGAATTTTGGACCAACCACTCTCGTATTTATTCCAATAGAAGGGACACTATCTAGATTAAAGATGAAGAGACCGGTATGAAGATTTCACATCCAAAACATTTTGTCGATACTACACCAAGGGAACTATTTGAAATATTCAAACAAGAATTTTCAAATGTGAAAATAGGTCAAATAATGTTTGAGATGTTGCATCCTTGCTTCGTACACATAAATAAGGTTCGTGAAACATGTTGTTGTTGAATACATGTTGATTTTCACTTATACTTGAAATCATATAAAAAGGTTTTGGCAGTACTTAATCTAGATATGGAACCTTGAAGTACAAAAGAATTTGTGATTTCCATTTTATGTGATAAATTAGAAGAATCAAATGAATTCAATGTCTAATGTATAAAAAATGAATGCTATGATTGTGGAAATTTACATAAATTTGCTATTCAATTTGATAATATTGATGTTACAACACCAGTCCAGTGGAAGAGATTTGAATATGAGAAATACCAAACAAAGACACCACAAGAATAAAAAAAAATTGCATTGAAGGAGAGTGAATTACCATACCTTTAGTTCATGGACACATTTTGATCTATGATTTATCCACATATCCAACATTGTCATGGTGCATAATGCCAAGCTAAACAGTTTCGTGATTCCAAAAATTGTTTTCCACAAAACACAACAAACGTTACTTTTGGGAAGTGATACTTGTATTTAAAACTAGAAATCATTACACTTTTCTATTTAATTAATTTGTATCTAGAGATATCAATCTGAATTTAATTTTTTTTTATTTATATCTAGATATCAATCGATCCAATCCTTACAATTGTCAATCAATTGTTGGAATTAGAAGTTTACATCAAGTGACGACTATAGGACAACACAAGCCTCCACTAATTCAACTAAGAGATAAATCATGCTTTTGTAAATATTGTGTTAACAACAACAACACAATGAGTTAATGTGTTAATATTGCAAATGGATATGTTTCACAATGCTCGAACATAAAGATTTAGTCAAAATGCCTCCTTATGAAGATGATGACAATGACATAGATATCCATGATCCTATATATTCAACTGATTATGAATGAGTTTCTGATTTAGTTGTTACATGTGTGTGTTGACATACATGTACATGTACATATATATATTGATTAGGTTTTTTATTTAGAGTTTATATATATA
>MU226412.1:1932322-1955662 GCA_018584345.1 Thuja plicata
ATCATTTGAAAGTGTATCAGAATCGAATTTCCAGGAATTATAACAAACATATCAAGCCTATAAAATTTCAAATAGGAGATCTAGTGTTGAGAGAAAATCCTAAAAATCAAGCTGATAGAGAAAAGAAGGGAAAGTGGGAAGCAAACTGGCTTGGTCCTTTTGTCATTGTTTCTTCATTTGGGATAGCGACCTACAAATTGGCTGATTGTGATGGTGATGAATTGCTAGAACCTATCAGTAGCATTCATCTTAAAAGGTTCCACACCTGATTCAGAGAAAAGAGTATCAGAATAAAGAGTATAAGTTGGAGTATCAGATGAGTCAAGCATCACCCTTGTACATGAGAAAAATCAAAAAATACCAAAAAAAGGAGAAAAGATAAAAAATACCAAAAAAAGGAGAAAAGATAAAAAAATACCACAAAAATTAGAAATATCAAAAAGGAAAAAACATTTGAAAAAGAGAAAAAATGCCTTGGTGAAAACCTAGCAATAGGCACCTTCATAGCAAAAAAAAAGAGAAAAAGAAAAAATGAGCAATAATCCCAAGAGGTGAAAACCTGGATATAGGCGCCTTTTTTCCCTTAGGTACTTCCTAGTTGCATTTGTACATATTGCAGTTCCCTCATCTCACTTGTCCATATCCTCATTGCATCTGTCATTCCTGCATTGCCCTAATGAAGTCTCAGAGCTGCATTTTGTCACATTCTAGATTTAGTTGCCCTACGTATCACATTGGTAACCTTTATCATTTGGGGGCACACATCATAAATTTATGATACCAATCAGATTCAATAGTGCCACATTTTAGTCACATGTCAGAAGCAGATTTTCAAATCTAGGAGAGAGACATTTTTGAACCTTTGATGACTATCATTGTTCAAAACCTAAACAAGCTTGATCGCATACCGTAATCATTGAACCTCATTGACCTATTTTATCAGGATTAAAATTTGACACACAATAAATGATCAGATTGTCTAGAATTCTTATTTGAAAATCTTGATACATTTCACAAACACTTGGAATTTTTGGTGAGTTTTTCATTGACTTTTTTGAGTCATGTTCTTTTTATCTAATTAATGATGTTTCGGCTAGAATGGAAAGATTAAAAGACATGATGTTTTCTTAAAGCTTCTAAGTGACTGTTTTGAGGAAGATTCTTTAAATTGTGTGAATTAGCCTAAAGACATGGTAATCAAAGAACCATAGAGGACATCCATACAGGACGAAGGGTTAACCTTTGTTTGTTTACGCAAAAGAATACCTTGGTTATTTATATTTTTCCATATCTTAATACCAACATCCACTTGCAACATTGAATCCGATTAACCCGACATTCATATTCCCATAGTTGGTCTCCCAACTTGTGAGGGTTGTACTTGGTTTCGTAAAAAGGGGTTACCACATGTGAGAAATTCATATTCATATTCTTACGGTCGCAGTGGCACCAATAAGGATTGTATGGAATCCTAGTTCCACAACACTCTATGATGATAATATATCTCAGTTTGCATTCCGTTTGCAAACCTCAAGGACAATTAGTTGCATTGCATCTTTCATGTTTAGTTTAGTTGCATCCTGCATATTAATTTAGTTGCATATTGCATGTTAATTAAGTTTCTTCTTGCATGTTAGTTTAAGTTGCATTCATGTTAGATTAATTGCATTTTTCTCTCTATCCTAGCTCTCAAATGCTTAGTTCTCAAAAGGCTTGTCTTTCTAACATTTTTTCCAAGTTCAAGGGGGTAGACAAAAGGTTAATCACACTTCATCAATTTAATGGTTTCAAGTCATTCAACATGAGATTTTCCTTTGCATTCATTATCATTAGTCATTATTCATTATACATTCATATCATGAGAGAAAAAAGAAAAGGATACATTATACATTACTCATTTTCCATATCATCATTTAGAACTACATTTCATGAATTAAATTACATTCATTCAAAAACACAAAAAGATAGATGCATTTCATTTACCATAAGCACTAAGTATTGCATTCATTGCATTGCATAAACCATACATTGTAAAACAAAAAAACATATAGAGATAAATTGCATCTGCATCACTTGCATCCATTTATCTATGTCCTACTCTAAGACATTTGCATCCATTGCACACTAGAAATAAATGCATCATAGAAACATATAGACATGCATAAAAGGAAATCCCATAACATCACCAAAAGTGAAATCAAAGATCGTCATCAGATAAAAGTCCATCGAATGTCTATAGCATAATTCGTACATCAAAGGTACATCAATAAACAATGGTACATCAAAGTCTAGATCTACAAATACATATGATACACAATCCTGGGTCCATATCTGTCTCATCACCCAGTAGGTGCACCTGATCCATCCAAACTTGTGCCTGACCCACCTGCGCCATCAGAACCTCTATCATCTTCTCTATCCTCTATACCAAGAGGTGCCTAACTAGTGCTCACACTAGTCGGTAGTTGAGCCATAGTGGCCAGAAACTGTTGTAGCATAGTAGTGACCTGATCTAATCTGGCTGTCACTATCATCATACCATCCTGTAACCCCTGCACATCATGCACTATCTGATCTATAACTGGAACCTATGCTACTGGAGGACCCTGTGGTGCCTGAGGAGCTAAAGGAACCTATGGAATAACCTATGTTGTGCTGACCTGTGGGTCAACCTGAGGTATCTTCCCAGGAACCTGTCTAGCATCCTGAACCCATCTATGTCTCTGCCTAGCCCAATTAGCATCTACTCTCAAAGGAGCCTGACCATGAGGTCCCTATGAAACTGCTACTCTCTGCCTAGGCTATTTGAGGCCACCACCTCAGCCTCTCACATGTCCACCTCTCATTCCAGGCCTTTCTCTTTGAACCCATGGTTCTCTAGGAGGTCTCTGCACTCTACGCTGACGTGGTCTACCACCATCATCACGATCATCTCCATCTCCATCATCCTCAAAAAGCTCATCAACATCTGGTATAGGCTCTACTAGATCTGTGAACCTCATAAATCAAAGTCGCATAAATCACTCTCTATACTCTGTGGACATCCCTACATCAGCAACCTTTTATAGTAAGTACCAAAAGATGTATCCCAGCTGATCTATCTAAAGACAAGCTGATTGGTAGTCAACTTGTGCACCCCACATCAATCTCTATGCCTGAACCCTGGTATACAAAGCCATATCCTGTGGCATGTCCGGCATCTGACCGAATTGACGTAATACTCTGCCAAAGCAAAATCGCTCGATCACCAAAGAAGACCGGCCTATCATCCAGTGAGGTGAAAACATGTACGGTAACTCATCATCATCCTCCTACCACCTCTCACACTGCAAATAGGGTCTCCACACCACCTGATCTATATCATCGATCGCACATCGCCAATAATCCACCTTGCCAAGACAATGCTAGACAACTATGCCATCATATAAAAATGCATATGGGTAACCTCAAGCCTGAATCTATGCTGACAATGGCCTAGTGATAGGGATATGCTCCCATGTCTATAACTGTAATAAAACTGCACCTGTAAAAATCACTGCACTGCGTTGATAAAAAATCTCATGCAAATCATGATATAACTATGCTAGTACATAGGAACCCCAATCTATCCTCCATGGATGAGCAATTAAGTCCTTAATAATCTAGCCCCATCCGACTGCAAAACCACACCCTCGCCTATCTGGCAACAATAACCCTCCTATCACAGCTCCTAATAATGCTGGTAGGGTAGGGAATGAGGCAAACTGTGCCCAAGTGATACAATTATCTGCTATGGTGTTATCTCCAAACACCCGTTTGCATACACTGCTGTCATACACTACATCATAATATACCCGCTCTCCATGAGTCAGGATCCTCAAAAGTCTATACACATCCTCTGGCGTAATCATCATCTTGCCGAGAGGTAAATGGAAGGTGTTATGGTCAGAGTGCCAATGTTCTTCCATAGCTATTAGTAAACCTCAGTTCAACTAAAATTGAGGGAGATCTAAAAGGAAACTGAGACCGCACGTCTTAATAATATGCCACTCTGGTGGCATAAGCTTGTCTACCAAATCAAAGATCCACATCGCGACTCCTTGCACCCGCAACTTGCAGTAATGCTCCTACATTTTGACACACATTGCATCATGTTAGTTTTTGTCTTGATGAACCATTCTAAGTCAATCATTAACACATTAAATCTATCTTTGCTCTAACTTGAGCGTATCAACTTATTGCTCCTAACCTCTAAATCATGAGACACAAGGACAATTTGTAATCATTTTTAATCATACCTGATTGACCTACCAAACATTCATCATTATGAATTTTCTACCATCCTAAACACTATGTGACATTCTAAACGAACATTTTCTAGCTCATAATCTACTTAAGTCATCTGGACAATCAATCAAACTAAGTTCATATTTTATCTTTATGGTAGGCGGCACTTCACTAAGTGTATGCAGATTTTTAGGCCTGGCAGCTTTTAAATATTCAAAAGGGGCTCATTACTTCGTGGGGGCGGCTCTTTGCCTCTTAGGAGGCTTTTTACAAGCCTATGCGGCCTTTGAACCAGCACACAACTTTTAAAAAATGGATTTTTTAGGCGACATATACCCTATTTGTGATGGCAATTTAACCCTAACTCCTAGGCGGATAAGGATTGCACGTACACAGCTTTTCACAGTGTGAACATGGCTTTTGACATGCATACGCGACACTTTCTGTATCCTACGTGGCTCTTAGCTACACTTTTTCTAAAGTGAACTACAAACATGCAATAAATGCCACTTTAAGCATAATAAATGCACCAAGAAGCGTTCAAAGTACTCACCAGAGGTGCATAGTCAGGTGTTCTTTGATATCTCCATGCTCACTCAAATCTATGCTCTTAGATCAGGACCACCATCGCTATCAATCATCAGAGGATCATAGCAAAATATCAATAGTCAAAAGTGAAAATGAATAGTAAATTTGGGTTTTTCAACCTATTTAAGCTATTTAAACCTATTTTCTGAGATTTTTGACCCAATCAACCCTAATTCACCTATTCTACTCACTAGGGCATTTGTTCGACATCTTTTCACATCATCATTTATCAAAAATGTTATCATCTTTGATCTATCTTATTCACTTTCTTCATCACAAATATTTTCCATACGATCAAGATGATTCCATTTCTGAGGGGGCATCATTATATCTTCAAACTATCTTCAAACGGGGATTATGCATCAGTTTCATATCTAATCTGGGGCATTAGAATTTCAAACTTTATCAGCTGGGTTCCATATCGAGTTTCATATCAAATATTTTCATATCAGGTTCCATATCTAGTTTCATATCAGGTTCCATATCGAGTTTCATATCAGGTTCCATATCGAGTTCCATATCAGAGTATCATATCGGAGTTTCATATTGGGTTTCATATCAGGGTTTCATATCAGGTTTTCATATCAGCTCATCAATGTCAGCTCAATGATTAGGACAATCAAGCTTTCTTTGAATCAATGCACTTTGCACATCACTTCAAAGAGGGGCATTTGTAGACACCTAAAATTTACTAGGTGTACCTCAAGTATTCCAAACTATAAATCTCAGCCAAATGCTTCAAAATATCATCAAATGGACATTTAACCAATGCAAATCAAATGGAAAAAATTCAAATCAATTTAAAAGGTCAATTAAATCATGAAATCAATTAATTAAATTCAAGCCTAAAGGGATTAATCAAATTATGCAATTGATTTTTCAATTGTATAGTTCAAATCAAATAGGATCAAATCCAACCCAATCACCCCTCCATGGCTAATTTAATTAAAAGATGGAATTATTTAATTCCTAATATCTTTGAGATCAACAAACTTTCCCTCCATTTGAAAATGCCTCAAATCTTTTGACTTAACCAAGCTTTGATCATGATCAACTTATTCTACCCCCTACCCTTGGGAAAATGCTATAAATACAAGCAAGTTCCTTTGTGTTTGGAATCCAAGAATTCAAGAGAAAAAGCATCCTTATTATAGACATATTGAGAGCAATATTGAGAGCATATTGAGGAGCATTTGAGAGATTTTTTAGCATTTGCATTATCATTTAGTATCATTTTTAGGAGCATTTGCTAATTTCTTTCATGATCTTGGAGCATTTTTAAGCATTCTAGCTATATTTGAGCATTGAATTTCATACATATCTCATTCTAGGATTGTCCTTGAGAGAGATTAAGTCTGAGAGCTCTCTTAACAAATCTTGGATAGAGAACCATGAGATGATATAGATTTAGCTTCAATTCTTTAGATTAGTTTTGTATTATCTTTCCATAGAATTGTTTTCTCTAATCTTAATTTCATGAAGGTGTATTTTCTTACACACGCAATGTATAAAACATATGTATATTAAAGTACAAAACACATACATATCAACGTAAATGTCTAGATATGAACATAACAATGTAAATGTTTGTGTCTATCAATATAAAACATGTTTATATAATCCACATCTCTCATGTGGAAATATAGATCAATGACTGTCATCACCACTATGTGCAGGCCTATGTGGATCCTCATCCTGTTGGACCTGAGTTTGTATATAAATGTAATAATTTTAAAAAACCTTGTATAGTCAGAAAATGGAAGCACTTCCATTGTAGACTGGTTTAGCCTTTTGATTAAGTGGTTTTGGGTCATATCAAGCACCTTGAATGGGTCTATGACTTGGATCTAGATCTTTCCCCATGTTCTGCCCCATTTTCTACTTTTTCTAGCCTATTTTTGACACCCTAAACTGCAAACTAGGATTTTTGACCTCAGGGTAAAAGTCAACCTTTTTGGGTCAAGGTCGACCTCAATCCTGACCTAGGTTAGGGTCAACCTCCACCTTTACCTAGATCAAGGTCGACCTTGACCTTGACCTAGGTCAGAATCAACCTTTTTCTGACTTATGGTCTACATTTTAGATTCCCTGGGTTTCTAGATGTCGGGCTTTGCAAAGAATTAATTCTCACTTCCACGTCGACTGTTTCGGTCTTCGGAGCAGCAATTCTTAAATTATATTTAATATAGGTCCTGTTCTAAGGGTGTAGGTCTAATTGGAATTTAATTCTCCTATGTATGCTTCTCTAGAATATTGTGCCCTAGATTGATATATAAGGAAGCTTTCTCCTCTCATTTTCTCTAACCATAACCATCAACTAAGACTTGAACTATAAGCAAGAGAAACCTAAGAAAAATACTTTAGGACTTAAGAAGTGAGATCCAAAGGTGAATAAGAAAGATTTGAAGTAATCCAAGTAGCTATTAAAGAATTCATCCATTCTCAAGCATTCAAGAACTTCTCAAGAACTCAATTTGTCAAGGAGATCCATTGGTATCCATTGAAGGATTCAAGGTCTATGGAGCCTTCTTGTTGAAGATTTATCCATCCACATTCCTCCAAGACTCTTCCTATTCCAAGATCCATTCAAGATTGGTGTTGAAGATCTACACGCAATCAACTTGAGACATCCTACATTCTATATTGTACATCCTATATTTGGTGCATACATACTTGTGGATCCCCAGATTTGAATCTGCCACAAGGGTTTCCATACAACCAAGGTGAATTTGTTCATTTACTTTGTTTTACTTATAAAATTTCAATTATACTTGAGGTTAATTACAAAACTAGGGTTTGACCAAGGCAAACCCCTCTCCACAACAAACAAACCCATTTTTCTTGTAGATGCAAGTTGAAACAATAGATTGGAGTGCGGATTCAGAGACCCTTTTGACAAACTTTCATGATTCAGAAAGAAATTTTTAGTCGAAGACTTTTGAGGTCAATTTTTCCCTAGGTCGAAATTAGAAATTTGGGTCAATGGTGACATTGACTTGAGGGTCAAAATCAGAACTCTGTTAGAACGAAAAAATATTTATGGGTTTTATTTGTCTTTGCGTTTCTATTCCAGATCTGGTTGCAAATTTTCCATAAACTGAGTGTAGACCCCCGAAAATAGCATTCTTTAGATGTGTAACATTTTAAGGTTAGTACTTTCCTCCTATTCATTTCAATATTTATAAATCTATCACACATTATTTTCTATAAAAAAAATCTAAGGTCTTCCTCTTTTCTCTCATTTCCAATAGATTTATCCATTTATGCATTGATCCTTCCTTTGGGGTTAATCAATTTGGATCCTTCCTTTTTTTATTTTAGATTAAAAGGAAAATCTTATCTTCCCCACACACTTCAATAAACATTCTAATTTCAAATAGTAACAACATCTATTTCATATCATCTACATTTTAGAAGTTATATTTTATATGTTACATTTTGGTGAACCCACAATAGACAACTCTTTCTTTTTGGTGTTAGATTTACATCTTTTATGTTAGATCTTGCATGCATATTAGATTATCTTTCTTTTATGTTCTTGCACTTACATTTCAAAAAAAAGTAAAATCAAAATCTTGTGTTTCCTAAATTAGTTCATTTGCATTTCATTGGTGTATGAACTTTACCACTCCTAGTCCTACTTATACTATCTCGGTTAGAAGAAGCCATAGAATTATGGGTTCCTTTCATCCCGAGTCTTCCTTTCCTTTCCTTAGGATCCTGGATGACAATTTTACCACTCATGATTCCAATCCTTCTATTGAGCATAACTCTTCTCACTCATCTCATGATGAGGATGATGCTTTAAGAGTTCCTCCTGAACAAGTACAATTTTTTTTAATAGAACTTGATAAAATGTGAAATTGGCTTATTCAAAAAAACCATAATCAAGATTCCATCCAAGATATAGAGGCTCTTAAGAAATTCCCTCATGATAGTGATCAAGGTGTTAATCTCTTGTGTGGTATCACTCATACTGTGCATTTGAATGTTAAACCTTTAGCTCAAGAGGCTCAAGATCTAGGCTTCACTCCTCTTGTCACTAGTGAGGGACCTTCATCTATTCATTACCTAGCATTCCTATTTACACTCCTCCTTTTATGACTACATCTCTTCCAATTTCATCTATTCCTATGAGTGTTCTAATAGTTTCTCTACCTACCTCACAACCTTCATATCATAGTGTTCCTTTTACTTATTCCAATCCCCTTCCAACTGTGGTTCCAAGTGTTCCACCAGTTGTATCTTCCATTCCTACTGCTTCCTACACTTTTCCTAGTGTTCCTAATATTTCTATGCCACCTATTTCTTGTAATGATTCCACAATTATTAGTTTTTCTCAAACTATGTTATCCTTACAACAACAACTTGCATCTTTAAACCAATCCAAGTTTAGCATTCCAACATGTGACATGGGTACTACTCTATCCTTAGACATTATTCGTACTACTATCCCTCAGCAAGCCGATATGCCTCATCTTGAGAATTACAATGGTAAAAGATATCTTGTTACTCATGTTAAAATATTTCAAATCATTTGTAGTGATTATGATCATGACCATAGGATTTTAGCTAAGTTGTTTGCTACAACTTTCGTGATAAGGATTTACAATGGTATTTTTCTTTACCTCCTTATTCTATTAATTTTGTTCCTAAACTTGCTAATACCTTCATCCAACAATTTCAAAATAACATTGTGTAGACGTCCAAAAATATTAATATTATTATTAATATTAAATTCCCTCTTATTCCTCTAACTATTTAATTCAATCAATTAAATAGTTTCATAGTTGGTATTTCTCAATAGTTTAAATACTATTCTAATGTATTTTTTTTAAATACATTTGTCTCAAAAAATCCCCTTTTTAATAAATTTATATTTTTAAAATTCCTCCATATTTCTAATTCTTCTAAACTATGATTTATTCAAATCTAATTTGAATTACAATTTAAAACCCTTGCTAGAAACCTATTAATCCAACCTAGAGACCTACCCTAAGCCTACCCTATTCCTACTCTACTCCCATCACCTCACTTCCTAAACATGTTTCCCTACCTAACTGTCCTCTGATCATGCTTAAAGGGTGATTCCTAATATTTTTAAGGCTAATGGAATGCTCACCCACATGGGGAAATTCTCTCCAAAATGGGCACCGATTCCTCTTTAAGGATATTAATTCCTTTTTCCCTCCACTTGGAAATCTTGAGCCACTCACCATTTAATGCCAAGTTTTACGCAAAATTGGCCATCCCTTCAATCCTATGTGTCCCTTATGTTGCTCTTATGTTGATGCCACATAGGTTCCACCTCATCCAAGCTTTCCTCTTCTCTCCCAAAACTCTATAAATAGAGGCCTTCTCCTCTCCATTTATCATCTTTCATTGTGCATTGTTATTATGCTATAATTACTTTATATTTTCATAGCTTGTTTTCATGCTCTTATTATTTAGCTTAAATCACCTATAAATCACATACTAGGCTTCAATTTGGTAAATGAATCATAGCTTCTTACATATGCATATCATTTTTAGTTTGATCTATCATCTTGGAGAATATTTGAGACTAGTTCTTCATACTAGCTCTTGAATCTCTCTTCTTTCCTATCAATCTTGCATTGCAATGGGGCTTTGATCCATTTGTGTTTGAGAGAGCACACCCACAATCATCTAAAAGAGAAAATCAAAACAAGTAGTAATAGGGTGCAATTTACTTGTTTTTAGCTTAATCTGATGTTATAATGGAGTCTTGTTGGTTTCTTGTTCATTCGATGATATATATGTGCTAATACACTAATGTTTTTATGTTTGATCTTTCTCCCAACAGATAGAAGATTTCATCATACACATTCTGGCATGCCCGGTGGGACCCATATCCCTAAAATCTTTCTAAATTCTTATCTTTTTCTTCAAATTTTGCCAGACACGCAGCTCAGCGTTTGTGTTTTACGCAAAGGCATCTATGCAAATGGCATCTATGCTGAATTATTGTCTGAGCCCTCAACTGGCATCTCCGCCTGGCACTGTTATTTGAAGCATTCCAAACATAGTTTTCCTTTTTTCAAGAGTTTTTGTCTTTCCCACTGCTTTTGATTATTTTAGCATTCTATTTTTTAGCAGAGATCCATTTTACAAGCAGTTGTAATGCTAAATTTTCATTAAGGGAAAAAATCTTGACAAATTATTAAAGAATACTAGCTTTTAATCATTTGTATAATCTCAAATGGCTAAATTTGATTAGATAAAAGACTAAGAAGGAAGAAAAAGTAACTTTGTTTGTTGTTTTGTTGTGTTTTGTGAACTTCTAGGTACAACAATATCTATGGAAACGTTGATTCAAGTTTTGATGTCTGCTCAAACACCAGTTCAGTAAAAGCATCGATCGACATCTATGTTTCATGAATCGGCGTCTCCGACTAGTATAACAAATTTTCTATTTTCCTATGTTTTTTAGCTTGTTTTCCCTACATTCTGTCATTTTAAGTGGAAACACAGAACCAACGTCTGTGCCATGAATCAGCGTCTGCACTCTGACAGACTATTTTTGATCATTTGCTAACAATTGTTAAGTGGCTTTTGTGTTTTCAATGCTTGTCAAAGGCTAAAATTGAAACTACTAACCAATTGTCTTGCAACACCGCTTGCCAAAGACACAAATTCAAAACTAACTCAAGTTTGTTTTGCAGGTTGCCTCAAATCAAAATCAACCAAACAATCATGGTTGCTTTAATTTTTCTTAGGCACCTAGCATAATTAAGGAGATTTTATTATCTAGGTCAAAGAAAGTGTTAGGGGATTATGGTCTCTTCCCTTTTGGGAAGATCAAAAACATAGACACACTTGCTTTGTGTTAAACAATTCAATCTTTGGAGAAAGAAAAAATTTGTCTTACATGCTTGGGAGAAATTGACATTGGGTAGGAGAGTATGCTCTTTTCCCCTTTGTGGGAAAATCACAAATCTAGACCCCTCTTATCGCCAATCCATCTTTTTCAAATTAATCCTTTAGATGGGCCTGTCGGTTGAGGGAAAAATCTCCCAGAAATGACCCATGTGAGAATGAGGTGTAAGCCACACTACTCTAACTCATGTTAATCAAATTTACTCTTTGGGGTTAAAGCCTCAGGAGTCAATTGGGATTTGAGCTTATACTCGGCTCTTGTCTAAGTTAAGTGTGGCCTCGCGGTCTCAATCATGTTTACGTGACCACTTTTGTCAAGACGCTCTATGGGGCTATACACCTGAATCATGCTTGCATGAACATAGAGGATAAAATTGAATGGAGACATTTACTAAACACTCTAAGCATAGAATCTACCCAATTTACCTCTGAATGGTGATTTATTATAGTGCGATGGGAGGGAAGAATATCCCCCCAAGATCCCCATCATATGCATCCCAAGGTATTGTATTGTGAAAGAGATCTTCGTAGCACAACAACAATACGTTGAAAAAGGCAAAAACATAGGCACCCTTTTGGGGGTGACACAACTGTGTGAGCTAAAGGACTACCAAGCAATGGGTCTATAATATTTCATTCGAAGCCAATTTCCTTGGTATATTTGTGCTTGAAGTGTTTGAAGAACATTGAAAAATCCAAAACACAAACAGAATACGCAACATTCAAATTTGTCACGTGCTTGTATTCGTCATGGTTGCTTTGTCCCTTGTTGGATTGTTTTCAGACCTATGCATGTTATTTTCTGATTTGACTATGTTGAAATTGGTTCTTTCCATGGAACAAATCTATTGAAAATCAGAGCAAGATCAAACTTTTGCCAAATCATCAAAATAATGTCCTTTTGCAGATTATCGTGAGCTCCAATCTTCAAAGTTTGACCTTTTGTGAAAACTTCCAATTGCTCATCCCAAATCAAATTTGTTTCTAGGAAATGACCAATTCTAAGAAGCATATGAAGGTAAAAAATTTGTTACCACCCGGGCAAAGAGAACAGAAGAATACAACCCGAGAAGCTAACAAGTACCAACAAATCATTGATTATGTCAAACAAGAAATTTATAAGCGAGAAGAATTTGACAAAGTGATCTACAAAAACAAGGTTGCTCATTTTAAGGGAAGATATCATTTAAACACTGCTTTCATCACATCTGAGCAATATGACTAGCTGGTCCACTACAACAAATGAACATTTCTCCTCTTCTTAAGCTCACTTAGCTTGCATTTTAGGATCTCCCTTAGGTTGTCATCTTTAGGAACATATCCCACACTCATCCCAGCATAATCCTGCATAATCCAATCCAATTCTAATCAACCTAGCATCATCCTTAGAATCATCCAAAGAATCCTTAATCACGTCCTTCAATTGGTATTGCTTCCCCTTTTGAGTTTCTTAGAACCTACATCTTAATCAACCCCATCCTTGAATGTCCTTAAACTAAGCATTGTTTAGGATAATCTGCTTTGTCTTTTGTAACCTCATCACCTTGATCAATAGGTCAGTTTCCATTGATAGAGAATCTCATCCGCCAAAGACCACAAGTTTGTCTTAGGTAGACAATCATATCCACTTGATATTACACTAGGGAAAGCAACCCTTAATCCTTGCATACACCAAGTTATCCTTAGTCCTTAGGAGAATATTCATCATCCTAAACGCATCCTAATCCTAGCACCATTATCCTTAGCTTCCTAGGCACATCCTTGAATTACATCTTGCATCTCATATCCCCTTAGGGTAGTCATTTCATGCCACCTATCATGCAAGCCACTAAGAAGAGGAAGAGCATGGACCCTAATCTTTCCGCTAGTTCATCTAATCCTGCGATCGACAACACTAATGCCATGGTTACCTATGCACCTCAACCCAATGAACAAATTGAGCACATCTGGATAGATACTAATGAGACTCCTACCATGAGTACCATAGAGATGTTTATCAATCATCTAGAACATAATCACATGGTTAACACCATGAGTGGACACAATAGAAATCAGGTACTCTTAGACATTCAACAACAAGGACTTCAACTCCCACCTTGGATTATACCCACACTTGTCACACTACCTATGGCACTTCTAGGGGAACATTACACTCTTACTAGAAACAAAGTTTGTGATACACTTCAGCGAGCTCTAGAAGTGGGAACGCTTATCGTGCAAGTACTCCATCCCTCTATTCCTTCCTCCATCATGCACACTATGCCTTCATCTACCTCAAGATCCCCACCTCTTGATCCAACATCGGTGGCACAAATAATACCCTCGATCCCTACACAGGCACTTCCTTAATCTAGATCCACTCCACTTTCACAAGCATTCCCAACATTCATTGCACACTTTCCACCACCACTAGTTAGCACTCAGAAAACCACCATTCCACCCATCCCTACTCATCCCATTCCAAGTGCAACAATCTATTCACAGCATCAAAGCACCCAAGTCTCCATGCCTATTCTACCTTCCTTCACCACAAGCATGCCACCTACCAACGCCTATAACCAACACTTATTTCCACAAGGGTCCACTTTCCCCACTCCACTTGAAACACAATTGCAATGTATGCCAATAGTTTTTCCGCAAACACAATTCAACCCAAATCCCCCCATGAAACAACCATCTACGAATCCCTTTGTCATACCCCAAATTTCCATCCAACAACAACAACTACCTATCCATTAGTAGCAACTTATCCAACAACAACAACCTATCCAACATCAACCTATCTAGCAGCAGCAACCTATCCAACATCAACAACCTATCCAACAACAACAACCTATCCAACAACAACCAATCCAACAACATCAACCAATCCAACAACAGCAACAATAATCCATCCAGCAACCATCCCAACAACAACAACGGCAGCAACAAATTACCAACCCATTTACATTCCAAGCACAAAAACAACAAATCAACCCCTTCGTAGCTGCACAGTCTACCCTCCAAGTTACACATTAGCCGCAACCACAAATGCAGGGGGAAAATCCCTTCATAGCAGAACCAATGCAATAGTTTGCTAATCCTTTCATCCAATCCATGCAACAATAGAAAACTCATTTTGTCAAGGACCAAGCCATGCCATCTTATGTTTCATCACAAACCATTCAACCTCCATAGCAATTCAGTGTTCCCAGTAACACCAATTATCTTGCTGCAACCACTGGGGGCATCCCACCACAAAACACTTATCCTCCACCCTATGCAAGTGTGCAATAGGATCAACCCACTTATCCTACACCTAAGAAAATACAAACATATTTCCAGTAGTTGCAGTAATCCTAGCAAGTGCCGCCACCTCCTCCACAACAATATTCCTGATGCAGATGGTAAGGGTGGTGGACAAGGTTTTCAATAAGTGAAATGATTCAACCCAAGAAACTCAATGCTTCAACTATGCTTCAAGAACCCACCAAGTGCTCCAAGAGACTCCAATTATTAATTCACTCTTCCTAATGGAAAATAATGATAGAATAGGTCTATTTATACTAGATTATAAAGGATTCATATGGTTAATGGGTTTACAACAACACCCAACACTTCAGTCTTGAGCAATCTTCCTAAACTCTTGTTCTTTGCTTAGAAAAAGAAAAGATACTTGTAATCCCCTGAAAACTAACTCAAAACAACCTTGGAACAACCACTAATAACAATATACAACCTCTCATATAATTTTCATTCATTAACTCAATCTTATAAAATAAATAAGCCAAAATACACCACCTTACTGCCCTCTGGATAGACTTGTTCCCTCTAGATAGACCTGTGAATAGTCATTAATAACTTTTGAACCCAGTCAAATTTTGTCAATCCCTTCTGTTAGTTTGTGTGTAATTAGGATTTCTTCATTTTTTCCAAAGCACATCAAAATCCAATGGTTCAATCCAAAGATATTGCCCCTGCATCAGATTACATTTTCTGCAACCTTCATTTATGAACTTTTACCCTTTCTCCAAACTGTGATCACTCTTTCCTATTACCTCTACATATGCACAGTTAGGAAGCTATAATAGACTATTAAATAAGTCTCATTCCATGTATTCTAGGCCTTTGAGTCTATAAAATGGTCTATGCTCAAGAAACTAACTCAAAACAATAAATGAAACTATACGCTATTTTCAAAAGATAGTCATTTAAAATAGTTCTTAAAACATCTAAAACTCTGTAATGATACCTTCTAATGCATATTGGATCTTTTGTGGATTCCTTAAAACCAAATTCACATGTATTCACACATCAAAACACCCAAAATGAGAGAAATATTGTTTTTATTGAATTGTTCATTTGTTGTCTCTACACTCCAAAATACCACTGCCCATACAATGGCTTGACCACACATATATATAGACTCTCCATAACCATAACAACCAAATTATATCAGTTGGGAGTTTAGTTTAGTCTAAAAACATACTAAATTCGTAATTCCCTCCAAAAGACATTCTAACCATTTGTTTTCAAATATTTGAATTTTTAAACTATGAAAATGCTTTAAAACCCTTATTAATTGGATTTTTAAGAACTCCAAAGTTTTTCCAATACCTAGGAGACTTAATTCCAATACTCCTATAACCCTAAACTACCCTAAGACACCCTTGGAAACTAATGGTCCATTTTTACAATCATTTAATCCTTTCAAGGATATAATTAAGTCCTTTAAGGACTTCCCAGATTTAATGAATTCATTACATCAATTAAGAATGATTATAGGTTCTAGGACTTTCTAATTGATCCCCTAACTTGGATTGTGCATGCCCTTCCTCTAGTCCTCCTTAGATGTCTTTAAGGTCTTCATAGTCTTCATGCCTTGACTGAATGTCCTTGGTGCCCCTGCACCAATTCCCCTTAGCCATATCTTCCACCGCAATAGCCCATATACGTTGACTAGAAACCATCATATCAAACACCACAATATCCCCCATAGAATCCTCCATATTCACCATTTGACCCATATCAGATTTATGGAACTAATGCAATCACGATCAATAATCCCCCACCCCACAAATCAATCATTAATGGTAGGAAATGAAGAACTCTCTCAAAGAGCTAAAAGCAGGGACCGAAACTAAAACATTCGAGTTTGATGAAGTGTGTCCTTACCCGTTTGATCAATCTATCATTGCAGTACCCTTTTTTGAGCACTCTGAGACACCCAAATTTTATAAATATAGGGGGAAGGGAGATTCTATTAGCCATGTAAAATAATTCTACATGGCATGCCAAGAAGTGGCCTATAGCGATAATTTCCTCATGAGACTATTTCCCAAAAGCTTAGGAGGGACCACTCTTGAGTTGTTCTATAAAATCCCCTATGACACAATCTCTACTTTCACTGAATTATCTAAAAAGTTTGTGGCCCAATATACACACAATGTCAGAAATGAACTCTCACTCCTTGATCTATGCAATTCCAAACAAATGGGAGGAGAGAGCCTGGCTAATTACCTTCAGTACTGGCAAGGGCATACTACAAGGTTGTCTTATCAAACCCCTGAGAAACACCTTATCAAAATCTTCATTAACAACCTCCATCCCAAGCTTTCCTATCACATGTGAATGAACTATATACAAACTTATCATGACATCAAAATCAAAGGCATGGATCTTGAGCAAGGTCTTGTTGAAGATGGTGCCATCAAGCACTATAAAGAATCCCAGCCTGACAAACATAAAAATGATCAATCATGGTACTAGAAAAAGGAAAAGAACATGGTAACAGATGGAGCCACTAACACCAAACACATTCAGGTTGTGGTATCCAGTCCTAATACACCTAATCAAACCTATCAGCAAGTACTGCAAGTATATCCATAGCCTCCTCCCATGTATCAACACCCCGCTCCTACATATCACCAACCAACATATCAGAAAAACACATGCCTTGAAGGCACACCTATCTATCTCCCTCCAAGGACATCATATCAACACATCTACCAAGGTCCTATGAATCAGATGAATACCATATCAGTCCCACCTAGACAAAAATACCTCACACTCAGAACATGCCATAACACACATTTACCCCTTTGGGTGAACCCATACATGTCATCTTTCGCAAGATAGTCTAAGCTAATCAAGTTGTGTACCCAAAGACACAGCCATTTGATGACTCAACACCTAAGCCAGCTTGGTATAAAGCTAACGAGTACTATGCTTACCATTGAGTTAAAAGACACACCACCCATAAATGCATGAAGCTAAAACACTATATTTAGGATCTCATTGACAACAAGTAAATCGAAAAGGACTCTCCTACCCAACCATCACCAAATGTACACCTTAAAATCTATCAAAATGCATTTCCTGAACACACTTCAGGTAAAGGCCTAAGAAATCCTACCCAATCCTCAAATCAGGGGAAGGGTAAGCAAGGAGAAAATGCCGATAGAAAAGATTATACAAATGCATACATCAACTATGATAATATCATTGGTTACATAACCCAAGTCCAGTCCTCTGTTAATGTCATCCATGTCAAGGGTGCCGATAACCAATGCACAGTCACCACTCATAGAGGAAGAATAAAAGCTGCAGGTGCAAGTACCACTCTGTCTACTGGTACCCAATAGAAAATTTTGGAACACCTAGGGAATAGTCCTGCCCAAATTTCCATCCTGGATGTCCTTCGCACATCACCCACCTATCAAGAGATCCTTAATAAATCCCTGCAAGAATCTCATGTTCCCAGTGACATCAACCTCAATGAATTCCAAAACCTTATTGACCACCTATCTGCATCTTGCGGGGTCTCCTTTAAATAAACAGATGTACCCTCAGAAGAACCCGATCCTAATCTCCCACTCTGTATTGCTGTCATGGTTAAAGATTTTTTCATCAAGCGGGTCATGATAGATAATGGTTTGTCCTTAAATGTGTGTACTCTAAAATTCATAAAATAGTTGGGTTGCACTAAAGCTGATATAATAAATGATGTCTTCACAATAAATGCATACAACAATCTAAAACAGACTTCTGAAGGCACCATTTCATTGCCCATTCAAGTGGGCCCTGTTATCCAGGATATAGTATGCGATGTTGTTGATCTTGACCTTCCCTTCAACATCCTCCTTGGACACCCATGGATTCACTCTATGCAAGCCATCCCCTCCACCTACCATCAGTGCATCAAGTTCCCATATAATGACACTAAGATCACCATTCACGCGGATCCCAAGCCCTTTGCATACTGTAATGCGTTGGAAACCTCCTTCCTACATTCAAACCACTGTCCCAGGATCGACATTGGTACCTCTATTGCCAACTCATCCTGAAACCATTCAGACCCAGAAATAATCCTTTCCACCACCCTTTCCACAGTCAAGATCAACAACAAACGTTGTGTTGAGTACAGCTTATCTGATGCCTTTGCAGTTGGAGCAATGCCAGTTGATCCACATACTTAAGGTCGACAACCTAATCCTAGAAAAAAAAAATCAAAACCAACTGAGCCGCTATAATTTGGCCCGGCTACTTTTTATCTCAAGTGGTACTTTGAATTGCCAGGAAATGACACCCAATATCAATCAATTGATCTATAAGGATCCACCACCCAAGGACACAAGTCGCCTCAATTAATTCAAAGATAAGTACCCTGTAACTCATAGAATGGTGATAGAAAAATGGAACTACCAAGGAGGTGGCTGTTAGCACTTTTTCTTGTATCACAACCTTAAAATGATAGTATACTGATTATACTTGAATGAAAATTCCTTTATGACAAGAGAAAGGCTAATTGCTAAGGACTGGATAATATCCTTCTTCGTTTTTGAGCTCCACAAATACTCAGGCAGGTTTTACCTCTTAAGATTGTTGTTAACACAGTATTTGTTGATGTGGACACTGATTGGTTATGTATCTTTACTGAACCAACTTATGAATTATCTTGCAAATGACCAAGCATATCCATAAACAAGATATTACCATACAAACCATAGTTATAATCATAACAAAAACCAGTGATACAAGGATTCTCATCCTTCTTCCTTTTCTTTATAGGAGGGATAACCTAAGAGATTCACTCTTTAAGGAATCAATAATATGGATAGTGTCCTGCTGACAGAGGTCCTTAACAAGTTCAGTTTGTATGTTCTTAGTAACAGAGTATTTTAATTAATTTGGTTTTGATAACATGGAATATCCTAGACACAGATAGATAATCAGACTATTTTCTGAACCAGTTCCTATCCTTTGGGCTGCAGAGTCAATAATAAGCAAGGATATCACAGAAACAAGATACACTGAACTGCCTTAGAGATCATACAATTAAGATAGGTTTCCTTACAAACTATCCTATCACCTCAAGACTACTGTATCAAATCCTTAAACAAAGTAGTATGCTCCTTGAAATCATTTACAACATTTAATTCTTTCCTTGAAAGAAACTTGTAAACAATTAAATGGTTACCTTATAACCAGAGTGTTACAGAATACCTGATAAACTTTAACACAGAAAAGCATACACACAAGGTAAAGAGACAACATTAAAAGAGAGTAAAATTGCACCGTATATTATTTATGTGATCCAGCTTGTTCATACATGAGAGATTACACCGCTTCAAAAGATAGACATAAACCAGAATATCTGAGTTCTGTAGTATATTATCTCTTTCTTCACAAAATGTTCCAAAAAATCAAAGACCATTAACTATTACAAGTCTTAAGATATATATAGATTCTAGACCATCTTGGAATCCCTAAGGATGCAACAAGCTTCGGATGGTCTCAAAACCCTAACCCTAAAGATACAAGAGAGACAAAAGAGAGAGAGAAGAAGTGGTGAAGTGACTGAGTCAAAAAGGTATAAACAGATATCTCTTGTTCTTCTCCTGACCTTGCGACTGCAATCTGATTTGTAGATGGTAGCTGGTGTAGTTATGCGAAGTCCTGGTAGTTGTTCTCGCCTACTCACCTACATCTCTTTTTGAAATAACTGTCCATCTTGTCTATGAATAGTGTAGCGCCAAGTGGTACCTCACTCATCGTCCAAAATTTCTTCCTCTACCACAGTTTTCTTTTTCTTCAGTGTTGTCATGACTTCCCATGCCTTTACTTCATCATCCGTTGGCCAATTGAAGTCCTGGGTACTTTGTACCTGCACCTTTTGTCTATGCCATCTTACATCGGTGATGTTTTTGACATCAAGTAGGAACTTGTTGATATCTGTCTCAGCTTTGAATGCCTCATCTAATAGCAAATTAAATCCATCTATATCAACCTCTATTCCCAAAAGAAAAGCCTCTTCACTAGAAATTTTGGTGTCAAACTCACCGCTCCAGGCATCTATAGATTTTACCTGGTCATCTTCTCCTTTCAAGGAAGAAATAAACCTATTAAAATCAGCTGAAAAGAGACTCAATTTAGCCTCTATTTGGTTCAATTTTCCTTTGAAAAATGAGAGAAAAATGTTTACCCTTTTGATCTCATCTTCTACCTCTGTTACAATTGGAGGAAAATCTGCCCTTATGTTCTGCAGAGATGATAATTTCTCAAATAAACTTGCCCTGGCAGACCACTTTGTGAAGTATGGGTTTAGAATTAGAAGGTACCTTAATACCTCAGCATGGAATATAGGCAATTTATTATAAGTATTGATTACAACATCAGCTTTTTCTTAGAGGATCTCAATCCTATGTTGTAATATACCCTTCAATGCTTTCAATGCTATTGCATTTCCCTTTTCTTCATCCACATTTTGTTCCACAGCCTCTTCTGATTTAGGCTTATCTTCAATCTGCATAGGTGGTGGTTGGCCTGGCACATACACTACTTCTGGTTTTTCTTCCAATTCATTAGTTAATGCTTTTATCATCTGATCTCTTTGGTATAGCTTTATATGGCACATATCTCTATCTTTAGATAGTGCACTTGTTTCTTCTAACAGAGCGGTATACCTTTCAGACAATTGCTTTGTCTTATCCTCATTTAACTGAGCCCAGTGTCTCATTATTTGGGAAACCTCTAGGTCCCCTGTGTTCTGTACTGACCACACCATCTGATTCCCCACCATATTTTCTTTAATATTTACTAATTGGGGATTTTTCTCTTTAGGGCTTAGATTCCACATGGCAAAGGCTTGAGACTTTGGGTCATACCCAAATCCTTTGATCATTTCTCCTACTTGGACTTCACTAACCATTTTAAGGTCAGGATACTTTCTGATTTGATCTATGATGAACACAGATGCTAAATCCCAGCCCTCAGCTAATAAAATTCCACTTCCTAGTACCATCTTCCTAGCATCCTCAGGAGAGATGTCCTCAACCTCAGGATCATAATTTTTTAGGGCCACAAGAGCTTCTTTGGTAATTGTTTCTTTTCCATCCACAAGTAATTGGGACTTTAGCTGCTCTGCTTTTTGCCACCTAAGGAAGTATTTGAATTCTTCTATCTTCACAAAGTTGTCATCATCTAGGAACTTCTGCTGGCTAAGAAATCTTTCATCCACACATGTCCTTAGTGGGATCTCAATGCCATCTTCTGGATCAGGCATTTGCTTCTTGCCTTGTCTGATTGCTTTTCTCAGGTTATGATCATATAACCTAGTGCCAGGTATCAAGGCCTTAACCTTGTCCTTTTTCTTGCTCTGTCCCTCTGCTGAAGGCTGGCCTAATTCCAACTTTTGCCTCTTTGCAGCAGGATATTCCAAATCATCAGGCTGTGTTGCAACTATTAAATCTATAATATATTTTTCTGCTCCCTGCAACTGTGGGATCTCATCCATTTCTTGCCCTGAGGCTTGTTGTGGTGGAGGAGACATGTGAGGACGTGCATAGTCATTATCATCACCACTCTCATACTCTGATTCTGAATGCTTAGGAGACTGAGCACCTTTCTTAGAAAGGAATGTATCTAATTGATCTAACAACACATAGTAGTTGTCAATCATAGCTTTGATCCTGTCAAAATACATGAGGTCAGGGTAAAAACCCCCAAAGGATAATCCATTCCTCCTTATTTGAGTCTGCAGCTTGAGCAACTCCTAGATTCTCAATCTTTTCATGTGGATGTCATCTTCATCCAAGATATTTCTTGTCACATCCTCCTCCATACATTCACAATGCACATTGGTATTATGGATAGTAGGAGTGTAGAGCTTCCTAACCCCTACCATGAAGCCTTCTGGGTCAATGTACCGGTAAGGGGCTACCCCTATTCTGAACTTCTCCAACCATTGACTTACTTCATCCATGACATTTTACCAATTGTAAAATTTGCAATTCTAAATTGCCTAGGGGTTATAGTCCCCTTTTTATGTGGTGCAAAGTGTTCATTATCAGTTAACATCAGCTGCCAGATGAATTCCATAGCAGAAACTCTCATAGGCACATGATAAGGCAAAATATTGGGTGGGTGGATACACCCAAATACTCTGAATATAGTGAAATTCTCCAACAAGCAGAAGTCACCCTAGTTATGGTTTCCAGGCCAATTGTCTAAATATTCACAAGGCCTAAGCAGTTGTATGACCTTCAAAGGAATTCTGGTCCTGCTTATTCCCAGACTTTTTATAATTGGATATACAATCCAATTTTGGAA
>MU226412.1:1966883-1988743 GCA_018584345.1 Thuja plicata
TGATAATTTCTCAAATAAACTTGCCCTGGCAGACCACTTTGTGAAGTATGGGTTTAGAATTAGAAGGTACCTTAATACCTCAGCATGCAATATAGGCAATTTATTATAAGTATTGATTACAACATCAACTTTTTCTTTGAGGATCTCAATCCTATGATGTAATATACCCTTCAATGCTTTCAATGCTATTGCATTTCCCTTTTCTTCATCCACCTTTTGTTCCACAGCCTCTTCTGATTTAGGCTTATCTTCAATCTGCATAGGTGGTGGTTGGCCTGGCACATACACTACTTCTGGTTTTTCTTCCAATTCATCAGTTAATGCTTTTATCATCTGATCTCTTTGGTATAGCTTTATATGGCACATATCTCTATCTTTAGATAGTGCACTTGTTTCTTCTAACAAAGCGGTATACCTTTCAGACAATTGCTTTGTCTTACCCTCATTTAACTGAGCCCAGTGTGTCATTATTTTCAAAATCTCTAGGTCCCTTGTGTTCTGTACTGACCACACCATCTGATTCCCCACAATATTTTCTTGAATATTTACTAATTGGGGCTTTTTCTCTTTAGGGCTCAGATTCCACATGGAAAAGGCTTGAGACTTTGGGTCATACCCAAATCCTTTGATCATTTCTCCTACTTGGACTTCACTGACCATTTTAAGGTCAGGCTACTTTCTGATTTGATCTATGATGAACGCAGATGCTAAATCCCAGCCCTCAGCTAATAAAATTCCACTTCCTAGTACCATCTTCCTGGCATCCTCAGGAGAGATGTCCTCAACCTCAGGATCATAATTTTGTAGGGCCACGAGAGCTTCATTGGTAATTGTTTCTTTTCCATCCACAAGTAATTGGGCCTTTAGCTGCTCTGCTTTGTGCCACCTAAGGAAGTCTTTGAATTCTTTTGTCTTCACAAAGTTGTCATCATCCAGGAACTTCTACTGGCTAAGCAATATTTCATCCACACATGTCCTTAGTGGGATCTCAACTCCATCTTCTGGATCAGGCATTTGCTTCTTGCCTTGTCTGATTATTTTTCTCAGGTTATGATCATATAACCTAGTGCCAGGTATTAAGGCCTTAACCTTGTCCTTTTTCTTGCCCTATCCCTCTACTAAAGGCTGGCCTAATTCCAAATTTTGCCTCTTTGTAGTAGGCTCTTCCAAATCATCAGGCTGTGTTGCAACTGTTAAATCTATAATATGTTGTTCTGCTCCCTGCAACTGTGGGATCTCAGCCATTTCTTTCCCTGAGGCTTGTTGTGGTGGAGGAGACATGTGAGGACGTGCATAGTCACTATCATCACCACTCTCATACTCTGATTTTGAATGCTCAGGAGACTGAGCACATTTCTTAGCAAGGACTGTATCTAATTGATCTAACAACATATAGTAGTTGTCAATCATAGCTTTGATCCTGTCAATATACATGAGGTCAAGGTAAAAACCCCCAAAGGATAATCCATTCCTCCTTATTTGAGTCTGCAGCTTGAGCAACTGCTGGATTCTCAATCTTTTCATGTGGATGTCATCTTCATCCAAGCTATTTCTTGTCGCATCCTTCTCTATAAATTCACAATGCACATTGGTATTAGGGATAGTAGGAGTGTAGAGCTTCCTAACCCCTGCCATGAAGCCTTCTAGGTCAATGTACCGGTAAGGGGCTGCCCCCATTCTGAACTTCTCCAACCATTGACTTACTTCATCCATGGCATTCTTACCAATTGTAAAATTTGCAATTCTAAATTTCCTAGGGGTTATAGTCCCCTTTTTATGTGGTGCAAAGTGTTCATTATTAGTTAACATCAGCTTCCAGATGAATTCAATAGCAGCAACTCTCATAGGCAAATGATAAGGCAAAATATGGGGTGGGTGGATACACCCAAATACTCTGAATATAGTGAAATTCTCCTCCAAGTAGAAGTCACCCCAGTTATGGTTTCCAGGCCAATTGTCTAAATATTCACAAGGCCTAAGCAGTTGTATGACCTTCAAAGGAATTCTGGTCCTGCTTATTCCCAGACTTTTTATAATTGGATATACAATCCAATTTTGGAACGCACAGAAATCACAATCTCTGGAAGTATAGTTCCAAACCCTAACCCAGAATTGGATAGGATTTGGTTGTGCCTGAAAGAATGTTTGAGCGGATAAGTTGTGGGGATCCATGATTGCAAAATTAAAATACAAGAGAAGGTGCATCAAGACTAAATAATGCAAGAATTTTGGCTCCTTCTCCTTAGGGTTCTTTAATTTCTTCTGTGTTTTAAGAAAACCCTCATGCATCTCATCAATTATATACTGAATATAATCATAACTGGTGCTTGAATGCACCTCTTGTAGGTCTAAAACCATCATTAGGATGCCATGACCTATTGTTTTGGCATCTCCATCTATTCCTAGTACTCTGCAAAGGGCATAAGCATTGTATTTGATATAAAAAAGCAGGTCCTTGTAATAATAGGGATAAGGTTCAGCCTTAGGACCTAAATGATTTTTCAACTCTTTTTGCACATGCTTCTGCAACAAGCCCTTTGCAATACCAGGCTTAGAACTGTATCTCTTTTCCTGCCTTGTCATGTCAATTCTTTTAGACATGGTGCTGAATAAGCCAAAGGCTTGCATGAAAGAGTTTATGTTTAATATCAACAAGGCAGTGCCATCATCCCTTTTGATGGTCTTTGTAAGGGCATCATAGTGATTTTCCAGGTCAAGAAATAGGTCAACATCTAAGAACACATTAGGAACTAATAACCTACCCAGACCACATGTCCAAGGGTTTGAAATAGGGATAGGCTTATGAGAATTCTTATAAAAATATGTAAAAAGAGAATACCCTTTTGTGCCTGGGGTCGCAGCATCTCTGATATCCGTGAACTCATCCGTAAAAACACCAGCATCAACCTTCTTGTTTTCCGTTGAACCTGGCAGAAGCTGGAGAAATTCATCTGAGAAGCTAGGTTTTCCTTTCTGTTCTTCTCCACTGCCTGCACTTGTAGAAGCGACGCTCACAGCTCTACTCATTTCTGCAATACCTTGAATTTCTTTCCTTTAACTGATATTGAAACAAATCTAATCTCCAATATTAGCTGTCTGTTCTGAGCACAATCCTCTACAACTTTAGAAATTTCTGATCACCTTGGATATACTGCAACTTCTCTAATGTCACTTTTCACTGAAAACAAGCAACTTGGCTCTGAAAACTTGAAAGCACGGTGAACAAGAATGAATACACTATCATCTTTTTATAGCTATATGATTCGGAGTACATAGCTCATAATTTGGAAACGTCAGTTCTACCATTAATTTGCCATGCCGTGAACTTTGAAAAACCTGGCTGTAGTTGCACGAAGCTGACAGGAAATCAAAATTTCAAAAAGGAATCCTTGGAGCAATCATATAATGTTTAAGAGAGCTGACATGTCACTTTTTTTTTCGCTGTCTGTCATACATCTCAGCTACCCTTTATGCATAGTAATCAAAATTCTAACCTCTGATTGGTTGCCGAGTGATTCATTCTGTCATGTCAACCACTTGCCGCCACTTTTTAGATCTTGTGATCAGGCGACCTCGCGACTGTGTTAAGTATCTTTGTCGCGAGCCTTTGTCTTTAACCATGGTTTGATCTCCAGACTTGGCGAAAATGTATTTTCTTACCTTGGCTGACCCAAGTGACCTTCTGGCGATTAGGAGACATAAGTGAAACCGAAGTCGCAAGGAGTCAACCTTAACTCATCTTTCTTTCCCAGACCATGCGAAAACCTTTAGTCGCCCAGTCGGGAGATACATTCAAATTTTCCTTTACACGTTGCAAGCGCCTTTCTTTTCTTACAGCGACTACGTGACATACCCTAATCGCCAAGTCGGGAGGACCTTTTCCCTAGGGCACTTTTCTTTCCAAACTTTGTGACTACCGTAGGATTTCATGATTCTTTTATCTAACGGCTGTCGTTTAATCGCTGAATGATCGGGCAAACCCTTAAATTATTTGGAGACCTTGCGACTGAAGGAAAAAATACCTTAGTCTCATAATCGCATAATCCATTTCTCCATTTTGGTGACCTCCTAACTACCCACTCACTTTAAGACAGGTGTCATCTACTCTTTTGTCCACTTGATGCATACTGAAGAGTTGAGTCATTACTCCTGTTTTAGCAACATCCCGACTGAGAAATGCCGCAATCATGAAACGGTTAGTCACGTAGTCTGAAGTGAAACCTCTTAACCGTCATCCTATTCCGAGACCACACGATTGAAGGAAAACTTTAACCGTGAACTCTGGGCTGATCTAGTGACAATGCAACATGAAGTAATCACGAAGTCTGAGAATATTTGTCATAACTGCTGATTTTTCCTACGATCACCTGACTAATAGTGGGTCCCATTTTATAAAGCTTATGACACGAAGTTCCTGCGACTACCTGACTGAAGGAAATCGCTAAGTCGCAGAATGCTGAAAGAATATTCTATTTTGTAACGAGACTACGCGACACATAGGAAAAGAAAAGTCGGGAGAGCATTTGGAATATTCGTTCTTGATAAGGCGACGAAGCGACATAACTTAAAACACATGTCTTTAGTGAAAGAAAAAAGGTAACGCTGGAACATAAGACATGACCTAGGGTTTCAATGCATCGTTTAACACTTGGATACTTAGGAATTTTTCAGGGTTTTAGCAATTTTGGCAAGGTTTAGACATGAAAACCTAAAATTTTACAGAGGGTAAGACATGGAAGAAGGAGAAAGTAGAAAAAATAGGAAATACAACCAACAGTGGCCTCAGTTATGAATAACAAGGAATGAAGGATCCTATTGTACCTACTAGGTGAGATATGCACCTAGGCCATGGTATGTATTCTAACACAAATGGGGGCACCAATGAGAACATCTATTCCTCTTGTCGTTCTCTGGGCAAAATCGTTGACATTGAAGATGTCCCAGAAGAGAAAGTTTTGAGAGCCTATGATGATGTCTTTGATGATGAAACCTTCATGGAAATTTTTTTCCTACACCAGCTTTCCATTCTCTTCATTAACCTTCATCTCCACTACCCTGAAATCATAGACTGGGACCAACCAAGTGTCTTACACATTAACGAGTTCCAAAGCGGGAAGCACTACTAAGTTTTATGGGAGAAATTGAACAAAACAATGACTGGGGGAAAGACTCAACATATGTCTACAAACTAGACCCAAAGGCATACTTTGGGGAAGAGGAGAACTTCAGCCACAAAAATAAAGTAGAAAATAAAAATAAACAAGATAAAAATTGATCCTCTAGCAAAAACCCCTTTGGGGCGCTATCTGATCATAAAATAGTAAAAAAAAAGGGCGTATGCTCTGGTGAAAACCTCCTTAAGGTGACAGAGGATGAAGATTCTTCTCTTCCTCTAATCTAAGATTATAGGCATGAGCAGTCATCAATTCTTATTGAAGAAACACAACCTGTCAACCTGGGTCCCAAAGAGAATCTCGCCATCACATACATAGAAGCATCTTTGACTAAAGAAGAAGAACAAGATCTTGTCACTCTCTTGAAGGAATCCATAAATAATTTTACAAGGTGATATTCCCACATCCAAGGATTAGACCCCAATTTGGTGGTTCATCATTTAGCATTAGACCCAAACATTTAGCCTATCAAGCAAAAGCTCAGAAAGATGCACCCTAAAGTGGAACTACTTGTCAAAGAAGAACTAGAGAAGTTACTCCAAGCCAAGATCATCCACACCATTGACTACTTTGACTAGATTTCTAACATGGTGCCAATGTCTAAGCCTACCAAATCAATTAGGATATGTATAGACTTTCGAGATTTCAACAAGGCATGTCCAAAGGATGATTTCCCACTACCCAACATAGACATGATTGTAGATCTCACAACAGAACATGAGATGTTGTCACTCATTGATGACCTTTCTGGATATAATCAAATCCACATTGCAGAAGAAGATCAGCATAAGACAACATTCACAACCCCTTGAGGAACTTTCTTCTATAATATGATGCCATTTGGCTTGAGGAACACTGGGGCAACCTATCAAAGGGTCGTGACGGTTATTTTTCATAGCATTATTCACAACATTCTTAAAGACTATGTAGATGATATCCTGGCAAAATATGTCAAAAGAGAAGATCACCTAAATGTTTTGAAATGTGTCTTTGACAGAATTGGACACTACTACTTAATGCTCAACCCTAAGAAGTGTGTCTTCGGTGTCACATCAAGAAAACTCATTGGATTCATTGTATCTAGACAAGGCATTGAAATAGATCCAAAGAAGGTACAAGCTATCATAGAGATACCTCCACCAAAAACACTCTCACAACTGTGTAGCCTCCAAGGAAAGCTACAATCTGTGCATCTTTTTATCTCTCAACTAGCAGACAAGTGTCAATCATTCACTCATCTCCTGCGAAAAGATAACACATTCAAATGAGATCCTCAGTGTCAAAAGAGTTTTGAAAAAATAAAGAATATTTGGCTAATCCACCTATCTTTGTACCTCCTATACCCAACCGACCACTCATCTTGTATATTTTTGCTACTACAACAACACTGGTGGCAGTCCTTGCTTAGTTGGATGATGGGGGTAAGGAAAGAGCTATTTATTACATTAGTCAGACCTTAGTGGGTTATGAGCTCAATTATTCTCCTATATAAAAAGCATGTCTCACAATGGTCTTCATCACTTAAAAACTTTTCCATTATATGCTTAGTCATACAACCAATCTCATTTCAAAAGTGGACCCTCTTAAGTACCTACTCTCCAAGACCACACTCACAGGTTGAATGGAAAAATGGGTTATACTGCTAAAAAAATTTGGCATTCAATATGTAGTCAGAAAATCCATTAAAGGGCAAGTCATTACATATCAGCTAGCAGAAGTGCCATTGGTGGATGTATATCCTTTGGTCATAAATTTCTAGATGAGCATTTTTACATGATAGAAGAACAACCTACTTGGAAAATTTACTTTGATGGATCCTATACAACTCATGGTGCAGGGGTGGAATACTTTTCGTCACACCTCAAGGTGACTACATCTCTATGTCATTCAAATTGGGATTTTCCTACACAAACAACATTGCATAATATGAGGCACTAATCGCAAGGCTCCGCATGGCTATAGAATGGAACATCATAGATATACATGTCTTTGGTGATTCCCAACTCATCATCAAACAAGTCTTGGATGAGTATCAAACCAAAGACAACAAATTGATGCCATATAAGTAGATGGTTGACAAGCTAAAAGAACATTTCCTCCACTTGCAGATAACACAAGTACCACACTTGCAAAACAAGGTTGTCGATGCATTGGCCATAATTGTCTCCCTCTTGGAGATTCCTCATGAATCTAAACAATATGAATTCTTAGTTAAGAAACTTCATGCTCCCGCTTATGAGAATGATGAATCGAATTGTGTGTGTGTCTTGGTTGGTCCCTAGTCTTCGTGGTACCATGATATCCAAGCTTACCTACAAAATGGTATCATATCCCCTCTCCTTACCACAACCCAATGCTAAAAATATATTCATCGAGCTTCCCATTACACCCTCGTTGCCAACACCCTTTATCTTCAAGGTTATCACAACATTCTCTCTAGGTGTTTAGATAAAAATGAAGCCACCCAAGCATTACAAGAGGTAAATGTTGGAATCTACGGTGCCCACATAAGTGGCATGGTCCTAGCCAAGAAAATTTTACGTATAGGGTACTATTGACCTACAATGGAACATGATGCTTGTGAGTTCATAAAGAAGTGTCTACCTTGCCAACAACATGCTAATCTGATCCATGCTCTTGCATAGGACCTCAGACCTATTACGCCTCCTTGGCCTCTCTCTTGTTGGGTTTTTGACCTCATTTGTAAGATTACTCCCCTCTCTTCTGAATGCCACAAATACATAATCATAGCAATGGAGTACTTTACAAAATGGGTTGAGGCAATTCCGCTCACACTCACTGCAGGTGTCCATATCTCCAAATTCATCCTCTACCACATTGTCGGCCACTTCAACATACCCTTCACTATCTTCACAGATTATGGAAAACCATTTGAAAATCAACACATTAGTGATCTATGTGCTCGCCTCCATATCCATCACCATTTTTCCATTCCATATTTCCTTCAAGGTAATGACCAAACTGAGGAAACTAAGAAAACCCTCCTCAAAATCCTCAAGAAAGTTGTCAATGATACTGGTCGTGATTGGAATCTCTAGATCAATCCCACCCTCTGGGCATATCGCACTTCCTATCGTACTCCTACTAGCACTACTCCATATTCCCTAGTCTACGGTGCTAAAGCCATCTTACCAATTGAGGTTGAACTACCATCTCTCCAAGTATCACTGAGAGGCTTGATTGATGATGAATATTATCGAGTAGCACGACTCACACAGCTTGATTTACTAGATGAAAAATGCCAGCAAGCCTATGATCACCTGATCATCTATCAAAATAGACTCAAGTGGAGCTACAACAAGAAGGTCCACCCCACGCCAATTCTAGGTAGGAGACCTTGTGCTAAAATAAAATAAAAAACTGGGTATTGGTCGAGAAAACAAAGGTAAATTTGAAGTTACCTTGCAAGGCCCATACATTGTCACTACATGCTTTCATTCTGGGGAATATCAACTCTCCACTCTCAAAGGAGAACCCTTGAATGATCCTATCAACATCATTCATCTCAGGCACTTCTATGCCTAATGGTTGGTCAATTAATTCTAGTTATCTAAGAAAATCCATAAAAAAGTGTAAAAAGCCCTAAAGAAAGCATAAAAACAATGCAAAATAGTCCTAAAAAAAATCTTTAAAAAGAAGAAAAATGAAGCTGAAAAAATGGTTGTCTCGATGAAAACTTGGCAAATAGGCACTTAGACAACATAAAAACATCAAAAAAATCCAAACAAAAAAAAAAGAATAAAGAAAAAAATTTCGTCCATTGCTGAAAACTTGGCAATCAGGCGCCTTGGACAAGTATGCATGATAAAAACCTGGAAACAAGCATCACACATAGTGGACCATTCCATATCTATCAAAATCTCATTTCCCTCCATCACCGTCATCACATCTCTGCAAACCTCAGCATTTACCATATTCCCTAGGTGTTCACCTATCGCACGCACGAGTCCAAAATGATCCTCCTATCTTGTGTCCTGAGATTTTGTACATATAGTCTTGTATATTGTTGTCCATGTGTTGTACTATCTCAATCCCCGAGCTTCATTCCTATGCATATTTTGTCTAAGTGTTGCATGTATATATCTTGTGTCTTTGGTTGGTATCCTTGCAGAACATGATCCAGTTATGCTTAGAATCCTATGTTTTCGCGAGTTCCTTTTGGTAAACATCTTGGTTCCACATTTTGATCGCAGTGCACCTTTGAACAATTAGATTTATGAATCCCATCTTTCTAGAAATGGGTCTTTTGAGGATGTATCCTTCCTCTCATTTCCCTAAATCTAGATCATCATCTCTAGGTTCTTGTAGGATGTATGTTTCCTCTTGAACTAATCAATCCACATACCTAAACTATTGCACGCATCAAGACAACGAGATTCAATCATGTTCGACAGCAGTCTTTGTAAATAATCATCTATATTTAATTGCCTATAATTAATCATTCAATTTGGTCCTTGTATATTCGTGACATGTCTAGTCTTCTCACCATCACGCTAACATCATGCGTCGTCATCATGCTAACATTCCCTGCCTCATCTTTCATAGTCGTCCTAGATGGTTCATCAGTTGATTGTGACACACACCAAAAACATGGGTCTATGTTGCATCCGTCACATCCATTGCATTGATCATCATTAGGTTCATCATTAGATTGCATTGATCATCATTCAGTTGCATTGCATAGTTAATTCATCTTAGATTCATTGTTCTAGTCTCACATTATCAACCCATCATTTAGATTCATTTTACATCTTGCATTATTTATCTTGCATTGTTATATCATTTAGATTCATTTTAGTCTTGCATTGTTAAATCATTTAGATTCCTTGTTATTGATCTTGGATTGTTTAAATTCATTTAGATTCATTTTACATCTTGCATTATTAAATCATTTAGAATCTTGCATTGTTAAATCATTATTAAATCATTTTGATTCATTTAGATTCATTTTACATTTTGCATTGTTACATCATTTAGATCTTGCATTGTTAAAACATTTAGAATCATTTAAATATTTGCATTATTACATCATTTAGATTCATTGTTATAACCTTGCATTGTTAAAATTCATTTAGATTCATTTTACATCTTGCATTATTAAATCATTATAGTCTTGCATTGTTAAGATTCATTTAGATTCATTGTGCATTCATATTCATTAAACATCAACATAAAAATCATAAAATCACATCACATCCTGCAAGCATCAATATTAGTACCCATATAAGAATATTCATCATAACATCATAAAAAGTCAAAACATAGAGTCAGACATCATAAACATCATAGAGTCCTCATCAATCATCATATATATAACAAATTTCCATAAACTATAATGTCTATCATCAATAAAATACATCGCCTGCACCTCAGTGCTGATATATGTATACATCTCATCTCAAAATAAAAAAATGTGTGTCACATAATCCTCTGATTAATCATGCAGGTGGCTATGATGGTCGACATGGTGGCATCCCCATAGATCCTTGAGATGCAGAAGTCTAGACTATTCTCTATAATCGCTACCTCTCTAAGTACTCTCACCTCTGTCCCTCAACAACTAGCTGATCATACAAAACCTGATAGTGGGATGCCTCCCTACCTACTCTGGCCGCATCTCTATGAGCTGCAAAAGCCTAAGCTACCACCTATCCAGCCCCACCTATAATTACTACCTGCCTGGCGATATCTTGCTCAGTCATGTACACCTCGACCTGCCTCTATGCTGCATCCCTCTTTGACGTCAATAGAAGGATCTACTCTATGGACTAATTCATCTTCTTGATTAGTGTCCACAACTGGTCTATCAATGTACAGGTTTCCCAGTACATAGCTCTACAACATCCTGCATCACGTCAACCATGGAAAAATCTCCCGAGTCAACCCTACCCTATAGAGTGTCAAGTGGACTCTCTGCCTGGTTTTCCTGTGTTATCTTTGCAGCTAGTAGTCCCTATGTCCAAGTCATCTCAATCTACAAGCTTGCCTTTGATACCTCAGCCATCCCCAATAATCCCCACAGTTGTGCACACTCCGTCTATAGATTGTCTTTCTTTGCGATGACAGTGTCATGAGTCTCCTGTGCCACAAACCCTGCTGGTGGCTCCTGCGGCCCCTATGTTATCTGTTCCTGTGGTAACACCTGTGGTTCCTATACCTATATCTGTGGTGGCCTCTATGGCCCCTGATCCTGCCTATCTCTTGGTTGCCCCTGTTTCCCTTTCTCTAATCCAACCCCTTCCTGTGCCTCTATCTGAGGTCTAACCCATGTCTATGGCCTCCTCCTCTATCCCATTGTTGAAGTCTCAGGGGCATCTCCTACTACTATCCCATCAGTGACATCCATATCTCCCATTAGGTGCTCATGGGAAGCCACCTAGACTTGGTTTGTAAGCCACAATGATGTATGTATGGCCTACTATGCTATATACTAAGCAGTTATCCTAGCATTAATGACATCTAGCCTAGCCACAAAGTCTATCCATGCCATATTCCTCTAAGATGATCTCACTGTGAGCACATCAGTATACCTACCCCATGTGCCTACCTCCCTGGTTACATGAGGATGTAATTCATCCTTTGCCATGACCCCCTGCTATAGTCCAAACTGTTGCATGACCCTGGACGGTCTGTATCTCTCTATCTGGTGGATAGTCCTCCCAAGTAGAAAGTAGTCAGTCTGAACATATGAAAGATACAAAAATTCCTCAAAACCATCCTCTATGCTCGCCTCCTAGTCCATAGCTCCCCACAGCTCATAGAGTCTATATGGGTTTCAACAGAAAACCTTTAGCTCATCAAGAAATTGACACCAGTATCTAGTTTGACTAACAGAGGTGTATCTCAGTGGTAACCTATATCTATAGGCATATGGCTCTCTTAGCTACCATGCCTTCTGCACTCTCATTGGTTGGAACACTGCAATGTGCTCCCATGCCCATACTAACATCAAAGTGACTCTTGTCTCCATGTTGTGCACCCTGTGGTATGTAGCCATGTGGAAGTCATGGTAAAACTATCCTAGGATAACATAGCCCCAAAAATACGTAGTTCCCTCCTCTAGCATCTCTGTTAGCATCTTAGACCATCCCATACAAAACCCACGACCAGCCAAATTAGCTAGCATCCATCCTCCGATCAGTACCGCCAAAAACAAGGCTATCTACCGTAGGCTCCTGTCCACTGCCAGCTGCCAAGGCATCCAAGTCCTATATGTAGGGATCCTCCTCATCATCCTCCTAAACATGATCTCTATGTAGTGATCACTATCCTCTATTCTATACTGCAGAATCGCCCCTCAGATAGGTATCTGAAGGATCTTCCAGACATCCTCAAGAGTGATCATGGCCTCTGCTGTAGGCACATGGAAGGTCATTGTGTCACTATGCCACCTCTTGATAAAAGAAATCATCATCCCATTATGCACCCATAGCGTAGGCCAATGGGGCACATAATCTAACCTGATAACTGCTAACAACCACTAGTCCTCCTCCGTAAGATGCAACTCAAACTCCATGGTAGGCAGCCAATGCTCTCAAGATCCCAATGGTCAGAACTGCTCCTACAAAATTCAAAATCCATAATGTCAGCCCATCTCCCTTCTACTCCTATCCTAAGCCCTCCAAAAATGGGGCATCTTGTCCCTAGGTCCTTTTTTGACCCATCCCCGGCCCCCACCGGGTCCCTTTGTTTCCCTTTCCCTCATCATGATTGCATGCTGGAGAGGGATACCCCATGTTGATCTAGATTATTGGACTGATTGCTCTTGGAGCATAAGAGCCTAGGGGCCAACTACATACCACTAATGGATGTCCTCATTTCTTACTTATCTGATGAATTGTAGGGAAAGGATAATTTCTATTGGGAATGGTTATATAACAACCAAAACAAAACTTATAATGAGTTATGACATGACTTATTTATTTATAGAAAACCAGAGGCTAGATAAATAAACATTAGAAGAATTTCTATATAAGTGGAAAACCAAATCAATCTCTCTCTCTCACCACAACCCATAGAATCTGATTAGAGGGGTGGATAGGGAATTGATCCACTATGGAGGGTTTACATTTTACCTCAAGCAATCCAAAATCAGTTACAGACAAGAACTCTACATGAACTCATAAAAATCTCAAGGAATGCTTTCATATATGACTAGTTGTTTACTTTCATTCCAAGATTTGATAAAATTAAATTGTTAATGTTGATAATTTAATTGATTTCTACCCTAAATTTATGTTACATGAATTCATAGATGACTTGTATTGATGGATAAAAAAATGTGTACTTTGGGTTCTAATCTGGATTGTTGTTACATAAGTATCAGAGCATAGATATTGACCTTGGGACCTAGGTGCTCACACCTTCCTTTCCCTAACATGGCTACTTACTGATAGTAGTCATGGGACACAAAAGAAAGGGAAAGAAGAAGGCTGTAAGAAAACCTCACCCTTGACATGATGATCCAGAAGGATCCATGAAATAGACAATGTAAAACAAAAACAAATAAAACTATTTGACACTGAATCGAGCTTTGAAAACTGACTAAATAATATATTGCGACCATGGAAACTAGAAAGTACATTCCTCTCCAACATCTAAGCAATTTTCATCAACTGGACTAGCTTGAAAAGATTTGGGCCAAAAGATAATAAAATGCAAAGGGAGCCATTTCATTATATTCTGCAATCAACAATTTTCAAACTTGTGCAAACCTTGCCAAACCACTTGGAAAGTCATCATATCACCTATTAAGAATCAGTTTCTTGGTGAAATAGTTCATTAATACTCATAAAATACACATGCAAAAGGGATTGGCTGGATTCATCCTTAGGTAGAAGATGCAACTGTTCAAACTTAGCAATTTACAAAAACAGTGCAAGCGTAAAATGTTGAATCAACATAAACTTCATCCCGATCAGTCATTGAGAGACTAGAAAGATATGCTTTGAGAATTCATCATCAGATCAATTATTAAACTTACATTCCATGAGAATTATTCCACAATTGGTTCTTGAAAACAACTCTCATAAAATGACCATTCAGTTTACTCTAATTCTGCTCTGTACTACAAACTACACAAACTGCCTCTCAAAACTGACTTTGAAAACTCATCAACTGAAACCTTCATGAACTGGAATATAGGGTATTTATTCACTTCCATAAAAGGAAAATGAATCCAAAATTATCTCACTCATAAAACCATAAGGTGAAAAACCAACAAACACCAAAGTCAGCCTATTAGAAACATTCTGGAATAAAACAGTGAAATATGTAGAAGTCTATTTTGGAAATGGCTTAAGAAAGTGACCAGATGGATTTGTTAAGGTCAAATAATCTTAAGGGAAGTACACCTCCTAGTCTTCAATGCAAAACATCTCTCAATTCTTCTTTTCCTTGAACTGGGTACAAACTAGGAAACCTCCAAGCAGGGTACTTGGAAAATTGCATTTCATCATTTGGCAAATTGACAGAAAATGCAAATGGAATGGGCTTAGAAAACTGACAAAATGAAATTGTCATGAACCAAAGAAGGATAATAAAGAATTATTTGACCTCTACAATGGATTACAAAAGGAATTTTTTAAATTAGGTCACAAGATCAAAAGTTACAATTGGTCAAACAGGGCTACTCAGAATTTTGGGCAGAAAAAAGATATCTCTGGAAGACCAACTTTGAGGGATCAAAAAATGTATCAAACAAACTCAAAATAACTTGGGATTTTAAATATAGGCTCTCTGATATACATGATCAACATTGACAAAATGGTGACCCATGAAACTCAATAAGACACAATATATTCAAATGCAAACTAGGCCCGTTACAACGAATTGACATTTAGGCAGAAATGCAGATTTGGAAAAGTGCTCGAAACAAGACATCACGAAACAACTAGAAACTCCAATTTAATGACTTGGGATGTCTTCAAATATCAAAACAAAGGTAATGAGAACTTGACATGCATGCTAAACAATCAAACTTATTTGGGAAAATAGGCACAAAAAGCTATCACAAGGCTTCAGGTTGCAAAATTTTAAGATGGTACTTCAAAAACCCGCACTGCATTTTTTAGTCCCAACAGTGGCTCTGACTGTGGACGCATTCCCCATGCAGGCATGTAGAGAAATTTCAGAATCTCATGGTATAGCAGACCATTCACGAAATAAATCACACTTTCTTTTCTCTCTTATTTCTCCTTTCTCTCTCGAATCTCTTCTCTCTTCTCTTTCCACTTACCTCTCCAAAAATAGGGAACCTCTTATTGAAAGTGAACACACCACATAGCTGAAGGCTAAGTGACTATGCAACATGTAAATTATTTATAAAAAGCCTCAAACCTTTTAACAACTTAAATCAACACTTGCCTCTATCAAAAATCTGATTTTCTTCTTGGCATACAAATATCAGAATGAAAATGTACTTGTACAGTTGTTGTTCAAACTCAGAAGGAATCATAAAAATGAAGAATACATTATTTGCAACTCCTTTCATGCCTTTAGAAGTCCTTCCATTGAAGCCATCATAACCAAAAGTATGAAACTCATTCTTCACATCAGAAAATATCAGAAAATATGAACCATGATAATGAGGAAATGCATCACCATAAGAAATATCAAACTCTACTTGTATTAACCCCTCATCTTCCAGCTGATCCATAAAGAAACTAAATGACTCATACTCACATAAGGCATGGATACCAAAATCTGGAAAAACTTCAAGATGGAAAGACATATCAGCATGTTCCTCAGAACATTGATTGTAAATCTCTTCCACTTGCAAATTACCCACATGGTCACAAGGAGACAGTTGATCAACATCATAGTCCTGCTCACTACATGGAACAATGAACTCATCAAATGCAATTTCAATCTCACAATCAATTTTAGCCCAGGAAGAGATACAATATGATTTCTTACTACATATTGACACATTTTCAACATTAAATTTAGAATAACCCAAATCTAAAAACTCAAAACATTCCTCAAACAATCGATTAACAACACTGTGTTTTTCTCGCATATGAACATGGTAAAAAAGAGATAGCTGATCAATATCAATGTCCTCATCAAATGCATCATTAGTAAAAACTTTGAGGACATTAGAACCCCTACTGTCATAATCACTGTCATAATCACTTTCAGCATATGATTCAAAATCAGAGATATCACTATAAGTAGATTCAACACTTCTATGACTAGGAAAAGAAGTGGATGACAACTTCATACTACCTTCTTCAACCAGAGGAGGTTGGAAAGGACACCAATCATCCTCAATTTTCTCATCATGTGTAAGATTTTCATTACACAAACAAACCATATGCTTCAATTGATCATCATTAAATGAAGGGATTTCAAAAACACACTCATTTAGCACTTTACCATTTGACTGAAAAGACTCAACTAATTGATCTTCACTCTGATTTTTATCCAAAATATCATGATAAAGTTGCAAGATAGTATCATACTCCATCTCATAAGGAAGACCATCATTTACTATCCCTCTTTCCTTAAGTTTTGACACCAAATCCACTTCAAAGATCTTGATACCAAACTCATTTGTATCATGTTGATGTAAAAGATTATTTTTAGAATTGGTGAAGATACTCTTACCTTCACATGCTAATTTGCATTCACCTCCATGAATGCTCTTATCTTCCCATGCTATACTTAACTTACACAACTGATCAAAATTGTCCAACATATCATTCTCTTGTGGGACATAGGTTTCAACATCCTCTTAATCCTCATAAGAGTGTAAAACATATACATCCTCTTCAACATTCAAAACATTATTAGTGCCATTGCATCTAGGATCAAAATGTGAGGGTGTTTCTGATATAACTTTGTATGGCAAAAATTCATTGAGCAAGCCAGCATCATAAGTATTTGAAACATCATTCATTGCTACCATTTCTTGGACATATGTATTTCCATCTTCATTAGAATTTTCTTTCATATGCAACAAAGGATTATTACCCATACATCTATTCAAATATGAATTCAAGACCTGATTAGAAACCAAAGCAGAGGTATCAGTACTTGGAGCTACAAACTTTTCATAATACTCTTGTTTATTCTCAAATGTATTTTGCCGACAAATCCCTCTAGAGAAATGGTTACTTGTCAATCCATACTTGGCATTGTTTTCAATCTCTATTGCTGTCCTAAAAGCTTGATGGAAAGTTTTGGGTTCATTGTCTCTCAACCTATAACTCATCTTCTTGTCAAATGCATCAAAGTAAACCACGACACACACATGATCTTGAGGTTTATTTCTTTCAGGTATTTCATGCAAAGCTCTTGCAAACCTGATATTGAAATTAGGAACTAATTCATCTTCTTTAATCTTAATATTCAACCAATCAGTAAATACATCACTCAAATTCATTCTCTCACCAAATTGTTCCATGAAGGCAACATGTAATTCATCCCAAGAAGAATTTGAACAAGCTGATAAAAAAGAAAACCAGTCCCTAGAATTATCTTTCAAAGTTTGAACAGACAACTTCACGTATATATCTTCATATTTTATTTCAAAGTCACCCAATAAATCAATGAACATTTGAACATGATGACTTGTTGAAATAACTTGATCACCATAAAATTTTTGCAAATAATCTCTTATTTAATGAGGCACATCATGTGGAAAAACTTTAATGCCATCAAAACACAATGGCTCATACCTTTTGGTATGAAAGGATTTTGGACAACCCTTGCTGGTCTAAACTTCAGATGAAAAAAAATTTGACATCTCACTAATTTTAACACACCTCTTTCCTAGTGCTGAAAACACTCAATAGAGGCAATCCTTTTAAATCACTTAATTCTCATGAAAGAAAATAAATGAGAAGTGGAATGCCTTTGTTGTTGCTATTGAGATACTCTTTTATGACCAATAGAAGTAAACATACTCAAACAACCAACTGATATTTTATCCTTCCTTGACAAAACAAACTGACAAGGCTTCAAATATGCAAACAATATACTACAAAATCTCTAAAATTTTACATGTAAATCAATGCTACTGAGCTACACAAGAATTCAGAGTCACCACCCAGAGAGATATGGGAAAATATTTAATAAATTGATCAAGAAATAGATGATAAATAGTTAGTCATTCTAGAATTTACAACAATCCATTTCTCCCCAGTAGAGTCGCCATTTTGTTAGCGCTTTTCCTTGTGGAATCTGTATAAGCATCAATGCTTGACTCTATGACTCCCAACTTATGATTCGAGCAAGTAAAAAAACTAATTAATGAGGATTTGATCCTCCTACTTCAGGCTCCATAGACTCGGGCGGGTGTACCTCTTCAGACTCACTTTTTTGCAATGAAATCCTACAATGGATTAGGGGTTTTTGCAATAATCTACTAATGTCTTTTGCTGCAACTGGTGCAGAGATTAGAAAGTCAATCCATGATATTAACATAAGTAAATAATCATTGCAAAAAAAATGGCAAATGTGATAGTAAGGATTTTCACCCTTCTTCACTTCAAACCCGGAAGCTCAGGAAGGCTAACCTATCAGATTCCCTTCTACAAGGAATCACCAAACATATTTGCACTATTCAATGCAACTTGTACACATTTCTGCTCTTAAACAGGAAAGGGAAAATGGTGTTATTTTAAAAGATTGATGATGAAAACTGCAAGACAAGCAACGACTAGTGCCTTATCTATTGGACAACAGAGCCAAATAAATACACAACTCCATAAAAACCTCCAACTCCAAACACACAGAAACCAAGTGAAATGCCTTACAAATCACTATTCTCAATCCAATACCCGGACATCAAATTCGTATGTAGATTTTGAACTCTCAGATTTTACCTCTAAGAATTAATCTCTCCTTGAAAGAAAATCAGAGATAAAATCACAGCTACCTTGTAATTGGTGCATTAAAATGCCTTACAGATTAACACACAAGAATTGAAACTAGACATACAAAGACATCAATGACTATTGCATAGGGATTCCATTGTTCTTTATTGAAAAATCATTTGAAACTGTACATTTGCAAAACAAAGTACACAAAGAAATAAGACTCCAGAGCCTCAATAATACCCAGTAGCATAAATTTCAAAATACTTGTTACAATCAAAATAAAATCTAGATATAGGAGAAATTAAAAAACCATCTCCTTCATTGACACCTGTCTGCTCCTAAAAATATATGGAACTTCTTCCAACTAAAAATGCAAGAATCTGATATGATCTGCTCTCAAATAATCTACAAAATCATAATCTCCATTTTGAGACCTTTCCGGTGATATATGATACTCTATACTTTGGATCAAATTTTCCCTCTGAAACTTTAGTCCAAGTTTGCCTTCCCGTGCAGATTTATTTTAAAAGTTTGAAATATTTCAATTTGAAATAAATTATTTTTCAATAGTTGGACTATTGAAATGGGATAAATTTAATTTTAAAATTCCCTTTCGCCCACATCTCACTAGAATGTGACACTTTTCACCTAGGCTTAATGGCTTAAAGGTTAGATGGTGAGCATCTTTCCTTTAAGCCATTAAGTCAGCCCTAGGATCTTTTTAAACCTGCAAACTTTTTAACCCTTTTTCCTTTTGAGATGAATTTGATTAAATATTGTAATTTAATCCCTTTTAACCAGCTTGCGATACTTTTCACTTAGGATTAATGGATTAAATGTTAGATGGTGAGCATCTCCCTCTAAGCCATTAAGTCAACCCTAGGATATTTTTGAACTTGCAAGTTCTTTAATTCCTTTGTTGAAATGAATTTATTTAAAAATTTCATTTTAATCCCTTTTTTCTAGAATGCACCACCTTGTGACACTTTTCACTCAGGCTTAATGACTTAGTGGTTAAATTTTGAGCATCTTCCCTTTAAGCCATTAAGTCAACCCTTGGATTTTTCTAAACTTGCACACCTTTTAGTCCCTTTGTTGAAAATAATTCAAATTAAAAAATTATTTAAAAGCTGCACATCTCATCAGAATGTGTCAAGTGTCACCCTCTGAATGGTCCATGGGTCCACTTGGAGCCATGTGTCATCCTCTGATTCACTACATCAACATTGTACCATATTGCACCACATGTCATCTTCTTATTGGTCCACAGGTCCACTAGACACCATGTGTCATCCTCTGATTGGTCCGTAGGTCCACTGGGCGCCATGTGTCATCTCTTACTTTTGCTCCAAAATAATAGGGCCCACCACACACTTGACTATCCAGCCAAGAGGCCCACCAAATGAACTCTTGGTTCTTTCTTCACATTATAATGTAAGTACTTTAGTATATAAATACTAAAAACTTTCGCAGCAGCATGCATGTGGGATAAAACTCTGTGCATTTTTTTTAAACTTCTGAGACTTCTCCAAATGCTTCTCACTCATGGAATCATTTTTAGCTTTTTAAGAATTTCATATTGCTCCATGGAGTTGGGTTTCCCTTCCTATGGACGCACATTTGCATTATAAATTTTTCAAACAAACAAATCCATCCTCCAAAACTGATGGTTTTTTATACTTTGTTATTTTTTCCAATATTCAGAGAGCCCTAACTTTTGCATTTCAACTCCTATTTGTCTAAAATTAAACTGTAGATTTCAAGCATGGTCATCTCAATCATATCAAAAATTTAGGCCAACCCAGTTCGTACTTTTTGAGATACAACCAAAACCATGACTGGTTGTGCTCTTGCATTTTTCAAACTTTAAAACTTCTCCAGCATGCTGTGGTTTTTTCTTTGTTGTTTAAGTGTTTTAAAGTTTTAAATATCTCCCACCAAAATATATTGCCTTGTTTGTTTTAAATCATTCTTCATGGCATAATGAAGTGCAAGACGAAAATCAATAACTGGAGCAATATCTTCAAAGCACAAAAATATTGCGGGTTTCACTGATCAATGAAACTAAATCACTCAACAAGTTATCCCTTATGCTCTATGAAATCCATCCACATTGCTCATGTACCTCAAACTTACACCCATACTCTAAAAACAAACCATTATGTAAATTTTTCACAAAGCATCAAACTGGCGGTTTTCAAAATAACTTCTCACATTTCTGCAAACTGACCACATAACTGCAACTAGCCTCCGAATCAAGCTTTGAAAACTGACTAAATAATATATTGCGACCATGGAAACTAGAAAGTACATTCCTCTCCAACATCAAAGAAATTATCATCAACTGGACTAGCTTGAAAAGATTCAGGCCAAAAGATAATAAAATGCAAAGGGAGCCATTTCATTATATTCTGCAATCAACAATTTTCAAACTTGTGCAAACCCTGCCAAACCGCTTGGAAAGTCATCATATCACCTATTGAAGATCTATCACTTGGTGAAATAGTTCATTCATCCTCATCAAATACACATGCAAAAGGGCTTGGTTGGATTCATCCTTAGGTACAAGATGCAACTATTCAAACTTAGCAATTCAGAAAAATAGTGCAAGCGCAAAATGTTGAATCAACATAAACTTCATCTGGATCAGTCATTGAAAGACTAGAAAGATATGCTCTGAGACTTCACCATAAAATTAATTAATAAAATTAAATTCCATGAGAATGATTCCACAATTGGTTCTTGAAAACAACTCTCATAAAATGACCATTCAGTTTACTCCAATTCTGCTCTGTACTGCAAACTGCACAAACTGCCTCTCAAAACTGACTTTGAAAAC
>MU226412.1:1988793-2020428 GCA_018584345.1 Thuja plicata
CTCCCATAAAAGGAAAATGAATCCACAATTATCTCACTCAGAAAACCATAAGGTGAAAAACCAACAAACACCAAAGTCAGCCTATTAGAAACATTCTGGAATAAAATAGTGAAATATGCAGAAGTCTATTTTGGAAATGGCTTAAGAAAGTGACCAGATGGATTTGTTAAGGTAAAATAATCTTCAAGGAAGTACAAATAAAATTATATAATGAAAAAAAACTCTCAATTCTTCTTGACCTTGAACTGGGTGCAAACTGGGAGACCACCAAGCAGGCTACTTGGAAAACTGCATTTCATCATTTGGTAAATTGACAGAAAAATGCAAACGGAATGGGCTTAGCAAACTGACCAAATGAACTTGTGATGACCTGAAGAAGGAGAATCAAGAATTATTTGACCTTTTTAATGGAGTACAAAAGGAATTTTTTCAATTAGGTCAGAAGTTCAAAAGTTACAATTGGTCAAACAGGGCTACTCAGAATTTTGGGCAGAACAAAGATATCTCTGAAAGACCAACTTTGAGGGATCAGAATACCTATCAAACGAACTCAAAATAACTTGGGATTTGAAATATAGGATCTTAGATATACATTCTCAACATTACCAAAATGGTGACCCATGAAACTCAATAGGAGACAAGATTTTCAAATGCAAACTTGGCCCGTTACAGCAAATTGACATTTAGGCAGAATGCAGATTTGGACAATTCCTCGAAACAAGACATCACAAAACAACTTGAAACTAAAATTTAATGACCTGGGATGTCTTCAAATGTCAAAAAAAAGGTGATGAGAACTTGACATGCATGGTATAAAATCAAACTTATTTGGGCAAATAGGCACAAAAAGCGATCACAAGGCTTTAGATTGGAAAATTTTAAGATGGTACATAAAAAACACTTACTGCATTTTTTAGTCCGAGCAGTGGCTCTGACTATGGATGCATGCCCCATGCGGGCATGCAGAGAACTTTCAAAATCTCATGGTACAATAGACTATTCACAAAATAAATCACACTTTGTTTTCTCTCTTATTTCTCATTTCTCTCTCGAATCTCTTATCTCTTCTATTTCCACTTACCTCTCCAAAAATAGGGAACCTCTTATTGAAAGTAAATACACCACACAAATGAAGGGAAAGAGACTATGCAACATTTACATTATTTACAAAAAGCCTCAAACCTTTTCACAACTGAAACCAACACTTGCCTCTATCAAAAATTTGATTTTCTTCTTGGCATACAAATATCAAAATGAAAATATACTTGTACAACTGTTGTTCAAACTCGCAAGGAATCATAGAAATAAAGAATACCTTATTTGCAACTCCTTTCATACCTTTATAAGTTCTTCCATTGGAGCCATCATAACCAAAAGTATGAAACTCATTCTTCACATAAGCAAATATCAGAAAATATGAACCATGGTAATGATGAAATGCATCACCATAAGAAATATCAAACTCTACTTGTATTAACCCCTTATCTTCCAGCTAATCCATAAAGAAACTAAATGAATCATACTCACATAAGCCATGGATACCAAAATTTGGAAAAACTTCAAGATGGAAAGACATATTAGCATGTTCCTCAGAACATGGATTGGAAACCTCTTCTACTTGCAAATTACCCACATGGTCACAAGGAGACAGCTGATCAAGATCATAATCCTACTCACTACATGGAACAATGAACTCATCAAATGCAATTTCAATCTCACAATTAGTTTTAGCCCAGGAAGAGATACAATTTGATTTCTTACTGCATCTTGAAACATTTTCAACATTAAAATCAGGATAACCCAAATCTGAAAAATCAAAACATTCCTCAAACAATGGATTAACGACACCATGTTTTTCTCCCGTATGAACATGGTAACAAAGAGATATCTGATCAATATCAATATCCTCATCAAATGCATCATTCGTAAAAACTTTGAAGACATTAGTACCCCTGTTGTCATAATCACTGTCATAATCACTTTCAACATATGATTCAAAATTAGAGATATCACTATAAGTAGATTCAACACTTCTATCATGAGGCAAAGAAGTGGATGAAAAATTCATACTACCTTCTTCAACCGGAGGATATGGGAAAGGACACCAATCATCCTCAATTTTCTCATCATGTGTAATATTTTCATTACACAAGAAAACCATATGCTTCAATTGATCATCATTAAATGAAGGGACTTCAAAAACACACTCATCTAGCACTTTACCCTTTCAATGAAAAGACTCAACTAACTGATCTTCACTCTGATTTTCATCCATAATATCATGATAATATTTCAAGATAGTATCATACTCCATCTCATAAGGAAGACCATCATTTACTATCCCTCTTTTCTTAAGTTTTGACACCAAATCCACTTCAAAGATCTTGATACCAAACTCATTTGTATCATGTTGATGTAAAATATTCTTTTCAGAATTGGTGAAGATACTCTTACCTTCACATGCTAATTTGCATTCACCTCCATGAATGCTCGTATCTTCCCATGCTATACTCAACTTACACAACAGAGCAGCATTGTCCAACATATCATTATCTTGCGGGACATAGGTTTTAGCATCCTCTTGATTCTCATAAGAGTGTAAAACATATACATCCTCTTCAACATTCAAAACATTGTTAGTGCCATTGCATTTAGGATCAAAATGAGAGGGTGTTTTTGATATAAATTTGTATGGAAAAAATTCATTGAGCAAGCCAGCATCATAAGTATTTGAAACATCATTCATTGCTACCATTTCTTGGACATATGTATTTCCATCTTCATTAGAATTTTCTTCCATATGAAACAAAGGATTATTACCCATATATCTATTCAAATATGAATTCAAGATCTGATTAGAAACCAAAGTAGAGGTATCAATACACCTACTTGGAGCTGCAAACTTTTCACAATACTCTTGTCTATTCTCAAATGTATTTTTCTGGCAAATCCCTCTAGAGAAATGGTTCCTTGTCAATCTGTACTTGGCATTATTTTCAATCTCTATTGCTATCCTAAAAGCTTGATGCAAAGTTTTGGGTTCCTTGTCTCTCAACCTATAACTCATCTTCTTGTCAAATGCATAAAAGTAAACCACAACACACACATGATCTTGAGGTCTATTTCTTTCAGGTATTTCATGCAAAGCTCTTGCGAATCCGATATTGAAATTAGGAACTAATTCATCTTCTTTAATCTTAAGATTCAACAAATCAGTAAATACATCGCTAAAAATTCATTCTCTCACCAAATTTTTCCATGAAGGCAACATGTGATTCATCCCAAGAAGAAATTGAAAAATATGGTAAAAAAAAACTAGTCCCTAGCATTATATTTCAAAGTTTGAGCAAACAAATTTATGTATATATCTTTATATTTTATTTCAAAGTCACCCAATTTTATTTTTCCCCAGTAGAGTCGCCATTTTGTTAGCACTTTTCCTTGTGGAATCTGTATAAGCATCAATGCTTGACTCTATGACTTCCAAATTCTGATTCCAACAAGTAAAAACACTAATTAATGAGGATTTGATCCTCCTTCTACTTTGGGATCCACAGACCTGGGCGGGTGTACCTCTTCAGACTCACTTCTTTGCAATGAAATTTTACAATGGATTAGGGGTTCTTGCAATAATCTACTAATGTCTTTTGTTGCAACCAGTGCAGAGATTAGAAAGCCAATCCATGAAATTAACATAAGTAAATAATCATTGCAAAAAAATGGCAAATGTGATAATAAGGATATTCATGCTTCTTCAATTTGAACCTGGAGGCTCAGGTAGGCTAACCTATCAGATTCACTTCTACAAGGAATCACCAAACATATTTTCACTATTCAATGCAACTTGTACACATTTCTTCTCTTAAACAGGAAAGGGAAAATGGTTTGATTTTAAATGATTGATGATGAAAACTACAAGACAAGCAATGACCAGTACCTTATCTATTGGGAAACAGAGTCAAATAAATACACAAATCCATAAAAACCTCCAACTCCAAACACACAGAAACCAAGTGAAATGCCTTACAAATCACTCTTCTCAATCCAATACCCGAACATCAAATTCGTATGTAGATTTTGAACTCTCATATTTTACCTCTAATAATTAATCTCTCATTGAAAGAAACTCAGAGATAAAATCACAAATACCTTGTAATTGGTCCATTAAAATGCCTTACAGATTAACACACAAGAATTGATACTAGACATACAAAGACATCAACGAATATTGCATAGGGATTCCATTGTTCTTTATTGAAAAATCATCTGAAACTGTACATTTGCAAAACAAAGTACACAAAGAAATAAGACTCCAAAGCCTCAATACTACTCAGTAGCAGAAATTTCAACATCCTTGTTACAATTAGAAGAAAATCTAGATATAGGAAAAATTGAAAAACCATCTCCTTCATCGACAAATATCTACTCCTCAATATATCTACAATTGCTTCCAACTAGAACTGTTAGAATCTAATATGATTTTCCCTCAAATAATCTACAAAATCATAATCTCCATTCTGAGACCTTTCCAATGATTTATGATACTCTATACTTTGCATCAAATTTTCCCTCTGAAACTTTAGTCCAAGTTTGCCTTCCCGTGCAGATTTCTTTTAAAAGTTTGAAATATTTCAATTTGAAATAAATTATTTTTCAATAGTTGGATTATTGAAATGGGATAAATTTAATTTTAAAATTCTCTTTTTCCCACATCTCACCAGAATGTGACACTTGTCACCTACGCTTAATGGCTTAAAGGTTAGAAGCTGAGCATCTTTCCTTTAAGCCATTAATTCAGCCCTTGGATCTTTTTAAACTTGCACAGTTTTCAACCCTTTTGCCTTTTGAGATGAATCTGATTAAATAGTTAAATTTAATCCCTTTTAACTAGCTCATAACACTTGTCACTTAGGCTTAATAGCTTAAAGATTAGATGGTGAGCATCTTCCCTCTAAGCCATTAAGTCAACCCTAGGATATTTTTGAACTTGCAAGTTCTTTAATTCCTTTGTTGAAATGAATTTATTTAAAAATATCATTTTAATCCTTTTTTCCAGAATGCACCACCTTAAGACACTTGTCACTCAGGATTAATGGCTTAGTGGTTAGATGGTGATCATCTTCCCTTTAAGCCATTAAGTCAACCCTTGGATTTTTCTGAACTTGCACACCTTTTAGTCCCTTTGTTGAAAATAATTCAAATTAAAAAATTATTTAAAATCTGCACATCTCACTAGAATGCGCCAAGGGTCACCCTCTAAATAGTCCATGGATCCACTTGCCACCATGTATCATCCTCTATTTTTTGCCTTGACATTGTACTAGATTGCACCACGTGTCATCTTCTGATTGGTCCGCAAGTCCACTGGGCACCATGTGTCATCCTCTAATTGGTATGTAGGTCCACTGGGCGCCATGTGTCATCTCTTATTTTTGCTCCAAAATAATGGGGCCCACCACACACTTGACTATCCAGCCAAGAGGCCCACCAAATGGCCTCTTGGTTCTTTCTTCACATTATAATGTAAGTGCTTTAGTATATAAATACTAAAAACTTTCGCAGCACCATGCATGTGGGATATAACTCTGTGCATTTTTCTTAAACTTCTGAGACTTCTCCAAATGTTGCTGACTCATGGAATCATTTTTTTTTTGTTTAACACTTTCATATTTCTCCATGGAGCTGAGCTCCCCTTCCTATGGATGCACATTTGCATTTTAAAGTTTTCAAACAAACAAATCCATCCTCCAAAACTGCTGGTTTTTTAAACTTTTTTATTTTTTCCAAAAATTAGAGAGCCATAAATTTTGCATTTCAACTCCTATTTGTTTGAAATTTTTACCGTAGATTGCAAGCATGGTCATCTCAATCATATAAAACATTTATCCCAACCCAGTTTGTATTTTTTGAGATAAAACCAAAACCATGACTCGTTGTGCTCTTGAATTTTTCAAACTTTAAAACTTCTCCAGCATGATGTGGTTTTTGCTTTGTTGTTTAAGTGTTTGAAAGTTTTAAATATCTCCCACCAAAATGTATTGCCTTGTTTGTTTTAAATCATTCTTCATGGCATAATGAAGTGTTAGAAACATGGAGAGGGGGGGGTGTGTGGGTGAATCAGTGTTTGTCTTGTTAATTAATTTTAAGCAACTTAAACATAAATCAAACATACATAGAATGAAGCTTAACATAACAACTCATAACACATGATATGATTACAGAGAAACCTTGATCAGAGGAAAACCCCTGTGGGAATTAGTACCCACAAATATTGTACTAAGTATAATGAACTTGTGAGAGTTCCTTTGCCCTATTAGAAGCAGTCTTTACAATATGAGTACAATGACCTGGTTAAAGGTCGAACCCTATTAGGAGTCTTTTAAAACCCTGTTAAAGGTATATGGTTCACTTCCTAGGCTCACTTCCCAATAAGATGAAGGCTAAAACCTTCTGAAAGATGATATGCACTATATCAAAATGAACTATTGTGATGACACTGTTGTCTGTTCAGTTCCGTGTATGTGCGAATGCTCTTGCTCTCTCAAAGCACTATATCATGTACTAACTTCATAGTACTGTCCCTCTATAACTTCCTCTTACATAATAATCTACACTACTATCATATCTTTACATTACATACTTATATATTCAAATCCGAATAGGTGTGACCCAAAACAGAACACTAATTGGCCCTAAAATAAAATATACAAATACTTCCAAACAAGTCGGATTCAAGCATATTTACTAAAATGTTTATTACATCATTACAAACATATAACAAAAGGCGCTTAGCCATTACATCATAAAATAACACACACTGATCAAAACACTTAGTTGGCTTCCATGCTTTGTCTCCTGGACTGTTGGTCTATTGATCTACTTGTAACTTTGTCATACTGTAGTTATGTACTATGTGTGTCTAGATGTAGCATGTACATGTGTCATACAACTTATATTTGAACACGCATATGCTAAATCAATCTCTTGCACATGTGTTGATGTGTTGATCGCTGAGTATCTCTGTTCTGCCCTATTTTCCTTACTTAGTCATTTTGTCTTTCATGACAGAAACTAAACATGACTTTGTTGCCATGATGAAAATACAAAATGAGTCACGCATCCTCAGGTATTCAACTTGCCAACAATCTCCCCCTTTGTCATTTATGGCAATAAAGGAATGTGACCAAGTTACTCAAAATGACTTAACACAAAAAGTGACTGTATAACATCATATATACATATATTTCCCCACTTATCCACATTCTATATACTCCCCCTTTGACATTAATGACAAAGGTGTGCAAAAACTTGTAACTTTACTGCATACTTACTTCATATACACTTCAGGGTACACAATTTTGAGAGATTGGATCTCTTTCTACCAAAATACCTTCATAGCATCAACTGTTTGTAAATGCATGCACAATGCATATGTCAGCTTCTCCATTTTTATCAGATCCATGCAGGGACCTTGATCATATATCACAATAGTGGCATCAATTTGTTTGATGTTGTCATTGAGGACTACTAAGGATAGTGCAAGTGCATTTCTTAACTGTGTTTGCCTTACCCTTATCTTGCTGATTTCTCAATTTTGTCTAACTGCCCTTGGTAGACATTGTTGCATATGTTTAGGTCCTGCATCAAAGGTGAGCTTCACTCTGTCCATACAGTTTGCTATGACTATCTTTCCTTTATCTGCCAATTCCTTCAATATAGATTGTCCAGTCTTTAAGGAGTTCAAATCTAAGGTAAAGTTCTTTACCAAATTATTCAGTCTCTCCTTCTTATATTCATCTTCTGCAATCTTAGTAGCAGAGTCTACTAAGCTTATGAAGTGTGATTTGAAGTTTGACAAAATATTGTCCACATCATCAATTGATTGGACTTTGGCTACTTTCTGGTCAGCCAACACTAAGTCATTCAAAATGTTCACCATTTCCAAAAAGCAAGGGTTCCTCATCACTTATTTTTCCTTTGATTTTTCCATAGCAAAAACACTGATTTTTATTAGGTATTCTTCTCCCCATGCATCCAAACTTGTTGAATCAGGAGTTAACCTTGACAACAATGAGGTAGTTGAGTGGATGGTGAGAATATAGTGTTTTGACTATATCCACACATTCAACCTTTACTAGTTTCTCTTTTATTGGCGTCTTGTCACCTTGCATATCATCTTGAGTATCTTCATTTGTGTCAATTTGATCATTGATGGGAACTTCATCTTGTTGTGGCACATTTCTTCAGTGCTTACAAATACGTTATCAACTTTGTCGATATCTTTTTTAGATGCACTCATGGATATCTTGACATTGTCAACTACTATAGTGTCTTATGAATCTTTATCTATATCAAAATTTATTGTCACCGTGGACGCTGAAACCTATGGACCTATTATAGGTGCAATCTGAATTACTAGTTCTCTAGCCTGTTTGGGAGGAGCTGGAGTAATTGTTTCTATAGGTGTCATTGGTGGATACATGTGTCTATCCATAAAGACTTGTGCAAATGCCTTTTCAGTCTCCTTACCTATCTGTTCATACTCCTTGTTTATAATTTGTAGGGTCCTTGTCTTAGTTTAGAGATGAGGCTTCACCAGATCTAACAATATAGCCTTCTCATCATGCGAGCATACAGGAAGAAGAGTATCCAATGTTTCTTCTCTTATCCTTATGTCTTCCTCTATTACATGTCTTTTCATTATCTCCAAGAAGCTCCACAACTAATCTGGTATTACTGTCTTGAGTTCAAGAACTGTCTTCTTGAACTTGATCATATGAGATATGATCATAGAGTGTATCTCATTTTTATCAATTTCTTGATACTTGTCATAGACTTTAGATAGTGTATATAATCTCCCTTCATTAACAATCCTGTTCCTCAGAACATTAAGACTAGGTATAAATCCTACCTCAGGAGGAGCTTGAGTAATCTTAGCTTTTCTCCAAGTGTTCCTTGAGGATGGGTGGTTTGTAGGTGCCTTCTTTCTTCCTCTATTCTTCTTCCTTGGTGTAGACAATGGGGATGAATCTAAGTCAATGGTTGCAGAGGGCATACAGGTGCTCTCTACTTTCTTCTTCTTCTGGATCTGTTCACTTTTCTCAAGTTCCTTTGCTATCTTGGCATCTTTGGCTTTGTCAAGATCTTCTTGGGTGACTCCATGAACTTTCAGTATGTTAGATGTAATTCTAGATGCTTTCCTTTTATTATCAACACTATGTAAGATAGTATCCACTTCATTGGTCTTCTCTCTGTATGTGCCCCACCTAGGCTCACTAGGATCTTTGGGCACTGACAATAGAACTTGTGCATATCATTCTAGCACATGTTCTTCCACTTCATAACCAAGAGGATGAATGCATTTGGTTCTAGGTTCAACTACCTCCATGCATGTGCAATCTGTTTCTACCATGAAGAATATGGTATCCTTGTATTTGTCAACTATCTTCTCAGATAATCTCTACATGTTCTTCATTTTTATTCTGAATATATTTATATCCATATCCATGGTATCCCTTGCACTGCTTTCTAATGTGAGCTTGAGTTATATCTGAGACATTGTGGGTTTCCTCCTGTCTAGGTAGAGGTTTGCAACCTTTCCAACTATATGGAAATACAAGTAGATGATTAGAGATCGAAACCTGAATGTCTTTCTTCTGTCATGTCTGATGATTCGAATGTTGTCAATCAATTGACCACACAAGATCTCACATAGGTTGTATTGAGTGTTGTCCTTCACCATTCTTATAGCTGCTAGGATTGAACCTGTAGAGACATTATTCAATCTACTGGCTTGCTAACACTTATGCCCTAGTATCATTGTCAGAAGTTTTAAATCATCTTCTTTGATAGGGTCAACTTTCATTCCGCGCTTGTCACTTCTGGACATAAAAACTTGTTCAATCTTATTTTTGACATCCTTGCCAATGGGAAAGAGTGGTCCCATCTTGGGAAGTCTAGTTAATTCATGAATTAGGTGTATGGTGATATGTGCAGGGACCTCACCAATCTAGTAAAGATCATCATGTATTCTACTCAACAAAATCTTTACCCATTCAGACTCATCAAACTCATGCGCATTAGAATACTCAAAGATAGGGTTACCAATCAAGTTCATGAATTCATCTTTGAATGTGTAGTCAGGTTTCATCATGGATGCCATATGAGTAGCTATTTTGATATCTCCTAGTATTCCCTTCTTGTAGTATATGTATGCGTGGATATCTTCCACGTGAACAACACCTAGCAGGGTTTTTGAGAAAGCCCCTTACACATCATCCAGTATGGATTTTAATGGATGTTTCTTGAATACAAACCTTTTCCTCTTTGCTATATCAAACACAACTGGAGTCACCATACTTACTTGGGATTTTCTTAAGTAGGGTTTCACAAAATTCTGAAACAGCGCAACTACTAGGGTTCTATTTCAATCTTTTTTTCCATTTGCTCAACTGCCAAATCTATTATGCCTTCATGCCTTCATGTCTAGTGCTCCAATGCTCTCCAAATTCTATGCTCTTTGAATGAAAGTGTGAAGATGATCGAATAATTTCTTTCCTTTATACAATCTACCACATTTAATGTTTGCAACCATACGCAAATTACCCAGGGATTTTGAAACTTAGATCCTAATGCCTTTTAGACAATGCATGAATGCACATAACAATATTATGTTCTTGTAACCATGATATCATAGGTGCATACTCAGAGATGAGTATACCAACCGCATAGGGGTCCTGAGCTAGAATAGCTCCCCCTAAGACCAAGAAGGTCTATTCAGGCAGAAGTAGAGGGTGCGTCCACTGTGGATGCATCAACTACTTTTTCAACATCATTGTTATTCTTTACTTCAACCCAAATTTTTCTTGAATCTTCATTTAATTGAACAAACTTAACTTCTCCTTTCTCTTCAAATAGTGATTTCTTAGGTTTATCTTGCTTCTGATTTTTGGATATACAAAACTTTGAGATGTGTCCTACCTTTCCACATGTGTGACAAATGATAGGAGGTCTGATGCTTTTGTTCATCGTGCTGCATTGCTTTGTTGTGTGTCCATTGTAGTTACATATCTGACATGTAGTGTTCTACAAATTCCTTTGAGGTTGATTTCTCTGATTTTTTTGATTCATTCTTCTTTGATTCTTCTGTGATTGAGTTCTGCAATGTATAGCCCTATGACCAAATTTATTACAAGAGAAATAATAACCATTGAAGGGTCTTACCTTTTTGCAATCTCTTACCAAATGACCATGTTTGTTACATCAATAACAAGTTTTGTTAACTTGCTTGATTTCCTTTTTTAGTAGATCTTTTTTAATCTCTTCAACATTTTCAACTTTCCTTTATTCTGAAGGTGCTTGATGAGGTTTCTCTCCTTCCTCCAATGAATTGTCTTCAGTTTGAGTTATATTGAATCCAAGACCAGTAGTGTCACCTTTTTGCTTTTGTACATTAAGCTCAGATTGAAATGAATCACGACTTGTGTGGAATTTATCAATCTTATCCTTTGCTTCTATTAATTTAGATTCCAACTTCCTTTTTATGTTTTCTAATTCTAGAACTTTCATGTTTGCTTTTAAAAGTTCATCATCTAGTTTCTTGCTTTCTTTGATCTTTTCTTCAATAGCAATTTGGTTGTCCATGAGCTGTTCATCTAGATTTTTAACTTTATCTTTCAGAGAAATATTCTCTTCATTGAGATTTTTGATCATTTTCCCTAAGTCACTTGTAGAACAAGCTTTCAAATCTTTTCTTAGTTTCTTGATAAGCATTTGTGAGCCATCAAATTTTAGTCTAAGTTCTTCATTTTCTTTTTCAGACCTATCAAGATCTTCAAGAGCTCTTTCAAGATTCTTTTTCAAATGTTTTGTTTTTTTTGAGTCCATGATGTCCTTAAGGGGTTAAACTTATTTTTTGAGAACCAGAGCTCTGATACCAATTGCTAGAAACACTGAGGGGGGGGTGAATAAGTGTTTGTCTTATTAATTACTTTTTAGCAACTTAAACATAAATCAAACATACATAGAATGAAGCTTAACATAACAACTCATAACACATTGTATGATTACAGGGAAACCTTGATCACAGGAAAACCTCGGTGGGAATTAGTACCCATAAATATTGTACCAAGTATAATGAACTTGTGAGAGTTCCTTTACCCTATTAGAAATAGTCTTTACAATATGAGTACAATGACCTGGTTAAAGGTCAGACCCTATTAGGAGTCTTTTAAAACCTTGTTAAAGGTATATGGCTCACTTCCTAGGCTCACTTCCCAATAAGATGAAGGCTACAACCTTCTGAAAGATGATATGCACTATATCAAAATGAACTGCTATGATGATAATGTTGTCTGATCAGTTTCGTGTATGCACAAATGTTATTTCTCTCTCAAAGAGCTATGTCATGTACCAATTTCATATTACTGTCCCTCTATAACTTCCTCTTACCTAATAATCTACACTACTATCATATGTTTAGATTACATACTTATATATTCAAATCTGAATAGGCGTGACCCAAAACATAACACTAGTCGGCCCTAAAACAAAATATACAATGCTTTCAAACAAGTCAACTTCAAGCATGTTTACTATAGTGTTTATTACATCATTAAAAACATATAACAAAAGGCGCTTAGCCATTACATCATAAAATAACACATGCTGATCAAAACACTTAGTCGGCTTCCATGCTCTATCTCCTGGACTGCTGGTATATTGATCTGCTTGTGACTTTTCTGTATTGTAGTTCCATAATATGTGTGTCTAGATGTAGCATATATACATGTCATACAACTTATATCTGAATGCGCATATGCTGAATCGATCTCTCACACGTGTGCTGATGTGCTGATCACTGAGTATCTTTGTTCTGCCCTATTTTCCTTAGTCATTTTGTCTTTCATGACATAAACTAAAAATAACTTGTCTCCATGATGAAAATACAAAATGAGTCATGCATTCAGGAATTCAATTTGCCAACATGAAGTTCAAGACCAAAATTAATAACAAGAGCAATATCTTCAAAGCACAAAAATATTGGGGGTTTCACTGATCAATGAAACTAAATCACTCAACAAGATATCCCTTATGCTCTATGAAATCCATTCACATTTCTCATATACCTCAAAATTACAACCACACTCTGAAAAAAAAACCATTATGCAAATTTGTCACAAAGCATCAAACTGGCAATTTTCAAAATAACTTCTCACATTTCTGCAAACTCACCACATAACTGCAACTAGCCTATGAATAGAGCTTTGAAAATTGACTAAATAATATATTGCAACCATGGAAACCAGAAAGTACATTCCTCTCCAAAATTTGAGAAATTGTAATCAACTGGAGTAGCTTGAAAATATTTGGGCCAAAAGATAATAAAATACAAAGGGAGTCATTTCATTATATTCCACAATCAACAATTGTCAAACTTGTGCAAACCTTGCAAAAGGTGACACTTGGAAAGTCATCATATCACCTATTGAAGATCTATCACTTGGTGAAATAGTTAATTCATCCTCATCAAATACAAATGAAAAAGGGCTTGGTTGTATTCATCCTTAGGTAAAAGATGCAACTATTCAAACTTAGCAATTCAGAGAAATAGTGCAAGCGCAAAATGCTGAATCAACATAAACTTCATCCGGATCAGTCATTGAAAGACTAGCAAGATATGCTCTGAGACTTCACCATCAGATAAATTAGTACACTTACATGCCATGAGAATGATTCCACAATTGGTTCTTGAAAACAACTCTCATTAAATGACCATTCAGTTTACTCAAATTCTTCTCTGTACTGCAAACTGCACAAACTGCCTCTCAAAACTGACTTTGAAAACCCATCAACTAAAACCTTCATGAACTAGAATCTTGTGTATTTAGTCACTCCCATAAAAGGAAAATGAATCCACAACTAGATCACTCAAAAAACCATAAGGTGAAAAATCAACAAACACCAAAGTCAACCTATTAGAAACATTCTGGAATAAAATAGTGAAATATGCAGAAGTCTATTTTTGAAATGGCTTAAGAAAGTGACCAGATGGATTCGCTAAGGTCCAAGAATATTTAGGGAAGTACAAATCCAAGCCTAAAACAAAAAAAAAACTCTCAATTCTTCTTGATCTTGAACCAGGTGCAAACTTGGAGACCTCCAAGCAGGCTACTTGGAAAACTGCATTTCATCATTTGGCAAATTGACAGAAAATGCAAATGGAATGGGCTTAGCAAACTGACCAAATGAACGAGACTCAAGAATTATTTGACCTCTATAATGGAGTACAAAAGGAATTTTTTCAATTATATCACAAGGTCAAAAGTTACAATTGGTCAAATGGGGCTACTCAAAATTTTGGGCAGAACAAAGATATCTCTGGAAGACCAACTTTGAGGGATCAGAAAACCTATCAAATGAACCCAAAATAACTTGGGATTTGAAATATACACTCTCTGATATACATGCTCAACATTACCAAAATGGTGACTCATGAAGCTCAATAGGAAACAAGATATTCAAATGCAAACTAGGCCCGTTACAACAAATTGACATTTAGGTAGAAATGCAGATTTGGACAAGTGCTTGAAACAAGACATCACGAAATAACTTGAAACTCAAATTTAATGACCTAGGATGTCTTAAAATGTCAAAAAAAAGGTGATGAGAACTTGACATGCATGGTAGACACTAAAAATTATTTGGGCAAATAGGCACAAAAAGCGATGACACGCCTTCAAATTGCAAAATTTTAAGATGGTACTTCAAAAACCCTTACCAAAGTTTTTAGTCCCAACAAGATCTACATAAGTGAATAAAACAAAAGAATACCAATGGTAAAATTCCACTAGTATATTGCAACAAGATAAAAAAATGGTAATGAAAAATATAGATCTAACACAAAAATAATTTAAGTCTCATAAACATTTCTAAACTAAAGAAGATTGATTGTGGGTCCAGAATGACATTGAAACTTCCTTTCAGTGGGATATTTACTAAAACCAACATTCTAATTTCATTTGTTAAACTAGTCTAAAGTTTCTTTCTCTCATCAGTATTGGAAGATACATGTACATTGAAAAAGATGAATTTTAATGATGCAAACTATTAAACTCTCCGTTCTTCCAATTAAAATTTAGATTTTTAAGGACATTTGGATGAATCCCAAACATATACCAAAGTTCCAGGTCCTAATTTCATTTGTTAAAATTATGTTTTGTGTCTTATCTTGAACATCATCATTAAAATCAAATGCACATATAATGACACTCTCATATCCATAGTCATATAGATCCCCACGCAAGGACGGGAATAGGTTAAAGGAAGGGATTTGATGGCTTGGATAGAAAGGATGGGAGCTTTCTGTCGGTGTGCATGACCATTGCAGTGTCCTCTCACTCAACTCTGCAGTGGTGTTTTGCATTAGTCTCGTGAACCAGTCCTCTCCTACAGTCTGGTTTAGTCATATATTTTTCATAACTTGCTGATGTGGAAAGAGTCATCTGATGGAGGAATACATGGAAGAAAAATCTTCAATGGCATGGTGCTATTCACATGGCCTTCATCCTCGCAGCGCAAGTCCTTCATATCTACAACTAGAGATTTTTTGTACGTTTGAATAAGAGTCAGGACTCCTGGAGCCCATTTATAGGAACCAGCTCTTCAACATTTCATAGCAACAAATGGCAGTCTTCATGGGCATCAGCTGTAGGTGCACTCAAGTGGAGGTGTTGACGAAGATACGAGAAGAACAACTTAATCGGATCTTCAAAAAAGCCAATAGTCAGGTGAAGTTGACCATAGCAGTTCTCCTCAGGGTCAAATACTAGACAGGGAGCCATATTCATAATGGAAAGGTCATTTTCGACCTCTTTCAACCTATCATCCAAGTTCTAGGCCATGCGGTGCAAGAAAATGGCATGATCCGCCGAATAATTGCAGAGGATATCTATCTATCGGTGACTCATGCTTTGGATTTGTGTGACACCAATCTCTCTGGTAGAGGTATGCTGGGACTTTTTTGTCTGGAAGCGAAAGGGAAGAAGAAGCTTATGAAGAAGGCATGGGCATTGTATAAGATCTGCATTACAAAAGAGTATGATATGAGCAAGTTCAAGGCTTTCTGTGAGGCCAGTGATAACCTCTTTCCAGCAGAGGTAGTAGCTAGGTTGATTTCTAGTGGCAAAGGGATTGGATACCTCTATCATTGAGTAGGGTAGCCTAGTTGATTTAGTAATATATTTTGTAAATGGAGAGGTATCTCCTATTTCATATGTAAGTTCTTTTTTCGGCAATATTAAGGGTACTGCCCCCTAGGCAGAGCTTGACAAGAATTTGTGTCTAACTTTCCTATCGTCATAGTTTATTTGTTCCTATCACAGATTGTTATGTTAATTTCATGGACTGGGAAGTAGTCAAAATATTCACTACATATCTAAATTCCTATCATTTTGAATTTTGATCCTGTCACAATAAGCTCTATTCTTGTCATAGTGAACTTTGTTCCCATCGACATAACGCTAGTCAAATGAAGATTTTTCATACTCATACTTTTTACCATTGGTTCTTACTTATTTTTCATTGACATTTCATTCGCCGAGTGCCTCTTCCCTAATTCTAAGGGGAATAAACTTCTCTCTTTCATGGTATTTTGGTAGAAATGAACCTATTTGAGCTTCATTTATAATCAATGATGCAATTTATCTAATCTAAACATCTCCTAGAAACATCAGTAGGCTCAAAGTGGTGTTGTATGGAATGAACTTATCATGAAAATAGTATTCATAAAGTTTAACCTAAACATAAATGGTGGCCCTTAAGTAAAGAAATAAGAAACAACCTTGGTGTAATTACTAAAATGGGAATATAACTTATTAGTTCGCTAAACTAGATATGTAGAAATGTCTCCCATAGAAATAAGGCACAAATACTAGTGAGTGGCCTACAACTCATGAGCTAAATTGTCATATCATGTATTTGTTTAATTTTGACAATCAATTTCTTGATTTCTATGTTTTTCTCTTCACTTTTCATTTCATTATTTCTTGTGATTTTTTCTTTATCCTTCTTCCAATATTGTTTCTATAGATTCTAAAACATAGGCAACACTTGTGATGCCACATTTTTAACATCTTAGCGTTACCTTGTAAAATCATTGTGCCACTGTTATAACTATTCCTTTATGTCACACATTTGGTTTTCATTATTTGTCATCATTGTGTCATTTCTTCATTAATTAAATAATGAAAAATATTTAATTAATCACTAATGTTCATCTTCTAATTGCATCACATCCTATCAATTTTCCCTTAACCACTTGTCTCATTAAACGATCATGTAGATTGATTAATCTCTTTAGGGGGAACCAACCATTAATTTACCCCTTTTTCCTAAGATCTCGTGTCTTGGTAAAGAAATTATATTTATTGAACCTATTTATCCTCTTTCCCACAATTAAAAAATTTATTTTAATAAATTGGCTAATTTCCTTAAATTTAATTATTAAAATCCTCTCATTTATTAACTTATGTCAACCCCCTAATTTCTCTCGATCCCACTTTTCCCTCTTGTGTCATAATTAACCTAATTTCTCACATGGCATTCCCATTGATTTCTCTCATTTCATGCCCAAGTAATTTATCCTTCCAAAATTACTAATCAATTTTTCATAGTTTGTCATTTGCCAAAATGAGTTCTCAAACGCAATCATAACCCTTGATTAATCTTTTTCTTCTCTAGTATCAAGGTTTTTTGTCAGCATAGTCTTTCTTGTCTTTTCATTTCCTTCATATCGGTTGAGCTTTAATCTACAAAGAATGAAATTTTTTCCTTCAACAAAATGAGAGCAATATGGTCTTATTGATATCCCTAACAAAATTTTACTTTTCCCTAAAGTCCTCCACGACAGCCACATATCATTGGCCAAGAAATTCCAACATTTTTGGAAGAAGTAATGGGGCTCTTGAGCATTGTATTATCATCTATTGTGAGTTATGAAATCTATAATTATTGATAGCTAAATCCTAACCATTTTCCCTCCAATGGTGGTTGTTGACTTTCCATCTTGGAAGTTGTTCGTGTGTATTTAAATATCAAATCAATGACATTTAAAAAAAAAATAGAGCATTCTTGTCATTGGATGGTAAGGATAAGAAGAGGAAGCACTCGGTCAAATGGGACTAGTGCTATGTGGAAAATAGGCTTGGTGGCCTAGGGTTAAAGGACTTGAGGAAGCAAGGGATAGCTCTTGTTGTCAAGTGGATTTTTCAAGGCTATTGAAGGGGTTGAACCATGGAAGGGTTCAATCAAGAATAATCTCTTTGGAAGTCACACAAGGTGCCAAAAAATGGAAGAACATGTCGCTCAGTGACCAGGAGGTAGTTATATGCATATGACCCAATGTATTCTAGAGTGTAAGGCATGGGCCTTAGTCGAGATAAGTTACCAAATTTTTATTTCTAATAGATAAGAGAAACGTTTATGGACCAAAGTCTATCTAGTGGAACTTGGAACATAAGGGAAAGAAAATTGCACTATTATAAGGCTTCTCTACCAATAAGCGGCCCGGACATGGCATCAAATGCTTTAAATATATCTTATGTAATGGTCAGCAACTGGATTGGGCTATTCTTTGTATGAGGTACCATATGCCTCAATCGAATTGGACGACTTATGCTAAGCTTGTATGGTTTTTAACTTTCCTATCACCTATGTTGGGGAATAGAAACATTTCTAGGACTTTAAAATGGATTGATGGTTCCCTTTTGTGAAAAACTAAAGCTCAAGACATATACAAAACTCTAACACCTTTATTATATTTGAGCATACTAATAGATCTTGGAATATTAATGTTAAGAATATAATATTACAACACTTTCAGAAACTAAAATTATAATATTATGGCTAACATTTTGGAAAATAAAAAGACTTGTTTCAGGTGGTTAATGATCCTTGAAAGGATTCCATATAAATGCATGGTTTTAATTCTTATTTGTGCTCTATATGCAAGAAAACTAATATCATTAGACACATTTTTTTATTGTCTATTTTCTAAAGATACTTTCTATATGATTTGTAAAGGATTCCATGTTTGGAGTAACAATTATAATAATATTTGTAGTGAGATTGTTTTGGCTAAGTTGGAGGCTTGAAAAATACACATAGCTTATTTTGGCTTTCGTTTACTACTGAATATTTATGGCACATCTGGAAAGTAAGAAATAATTAGATCATTAATAGGGTAAGAAGAAAGCTTACTGAGTCTTATAAGAGACACACACTTTGATATTGCCTCACAAGTCACAGTAATGATAGAGATATTAAACGCCAAATTTCTCAGGTTGCTTAGGGATATAATTATGACATTAACATGTCAAGAGATGAGATATGGACACGCATGGATACTCAGAATGTTCAACAACAAAATGATTAGTAGATGGATTAGGTTTTGTAACGCTAGCCAAATAATCAAAATGTTGTGACTCACCTATACATATTTCTAAATCTTAATGTAGGTGATCATCATATTGACTAATGTCAGCTAAAGGGATCCCTACCTCTGATGAAATCATGACATATGTTCTCATTAGGTCCTCAGATGAAAAAGTTGTAATATGCTCATCATATTGACTAATATCAATCAGGCCATCTTAGGGTATACGCCTCTAGTCATGTAATATGCTCTTAACCAAAGGCTAAAAAATAAGACATACCTCAAATAGTGAGTATGTGGTGGCTTTTTGATGAGTACGCGGTGGCTTGTTGATCTTATACTTTAAGTCACTGATAGAATTAAAAAAATGACTTTTGAATATGCTGCTACTGCAAATGAAATAATTTGAACATCAAAAAATTCTGAAATTACAAGTTGTTATACCCTAAACATGAAGGAAACTAGCTAAATTGCAAACCCAGGGGTAACACTAGTGCTAACCGATGATGAACGAACTATTTGATTCTTTAGTTATGACTGCTGCATTCAATACAACAAGAGCCCTCTTCGCACAATGGTATAGTTTACTAATTAGGGCCCTCTTCCACTTGCATGCACAGATCGACCACAAATGAGCCTTTCTTTTCCATTTCCTTTTTGTTTATAATCAAGAGGGTGTTGTAATTACGATGGTATCATCTCTATTATGACAACATCGGGGGCACTTGAAAAAAAAATATAAAAATCACACACAAATGGTAGCGCCATCATAAATTGGCATCAAAATTTGACCCCAAATGTTGTAGTGGGATAAACATTATCCTGATGAGTCCATAGACATTTAAGAAAGGACCAACCTAATAGCTCCATCTAGGTAACACCTTTATGGCTTTCATCTAGTCAAGAAAATTATTCCACTTTCATGAATTTGAGTACTAGGTCAAGGACTACCCCAATAACTCCATACATATGTATTATCATAGTGAAAGTGAGTAATTCTAGTTTGAGTAAGAATGGTGAGAAGTAGAAAGATTGAGAATGAAGATTCTACAATATTATAACCAAGAATGCACACATTCATTCTCTGGTGATAGAAAGGCTATTGTCATATTTAAGCTATAATTATGGATGATATATAATATTTGTACTAGATTACTATTAAGTTATGACATGTTATAAATGCTATAAATAATTTATCATGTATACAATATAAATAATGGTTTTTTATGTTTTAAAAATGTTATTTTTCTTCATTTTTCATTTGCACCACATAAATTTCGTTATTGAGTATATTTTTTTATTTTTTGAAGTTCTCGTCCATGCATGTAATTACTAAAATTTGCATATTTGAGAAACATTTGAGTTCACAAGTAATGCATTTTATTGAAATTTTTTATTTTTCATGAAATATATCTACTAAATAGTGTGTGGTACCTTTGATAGATTCCTCAACCAAGTTGGATGACTTGGTATTTGAAGAGCACCATCACATCCCAAGAGTTCTTAACCCACAAACTTTTTGGAGACTTCCAAAACCACTTATAAGTTGTCTTTACGGTGATCCCACAAAGCTATGTCCCACTTTTAGGTATGAATAAAAATCACGCAGAAGATTTTTTTTCATTTTTGACCCCTTCAAGCGAATGAAGTTGTTTGCTCGGAGGGACAAAACCCCTTCGCACGAACTAGATGAAATGGGGGATTCGCTTGAACTAGACCCAATTCTAGCGAACCCTGTGAATGGAAAAAAAAAAAACAAGAAATTTGCACAAATTTTCCATGGGGGTTCGCTCGAAGGGGGTTCTCTCTAACCCGTTTTCTAGAAGGGGTTTTTGAGAGAACTCCCTGAATTTGGCCTTTCTCTCAAAAGCCAACAAATTTCTGCAAATTTTTTCCCTTTGAAGGTCTCAATCAAGGACCAAATAAACCAATCTTCTAAAACCCAAATGGCAAATGATTCTACTAAAAGCAAGCTTTACAATGAATATTATTTTAATATATATTAAGTTCAATGTGACTTTTTATTTTTAGTTTAATAAAATAGAGGTTGTCTGACGATTTAGCAACATCTCTCTTCGACGCTTTAGGAAAAATAGCAAATTAGGGAAAAAAAATTATGAAAAATATGTAGGAAAAGAGTGTGTGTTACCTTCTTATAAAAAAGTAAAAAATCAAATTTGATATATACAGATAAAGTTAGAGCAATCCAAGTGACCTTATGTGTCAATTAAAGTTACTATCACTTTAGAACTTAAAAAAGAATGAAATATTGACCCAAAATGAATGAAGCAAAATGCATCCTTTAGATATTGAAGTTACAAAAATAACCTTCAAAGAATTACATCGTTATCATATTTTAAAAAAAGAGTTATGTTGATCCAGGTGTCAGTCACTCCTTAAAAACACTATTTTTCACACAAACGACTTTTCGAAGGAGAAGGAAAAATGAATTTAAATGAATTTTAATTTTTTTTTGAAACTAGAAAGAAAATTCTAAAATACTCTAGTTTACATCATCTTCAAATTCCTAATAGTTTTGCAGAAATAGGTGTTCGAAAGTGAAGTTTTTTTCTCAAAATGTTGATCTCAGTGTCAAAGTTGGCCAAAAAGTGGGACACAGTATTGTGGGACCATGCTTAAATAACATTTACAATTTCTTATTTTTGCAAGACCCAAAACCGTGTGAACTATGTCATGCAATGAGCCATGATGGCAATGAGAATTATGAAATTTTGAAATAGATGCAATATGTACCATGGAACATTATAATTCATTATTAATATGTAATGAATATATGTGGTTTAACAATGTATTATGATTTCTCTTTTTTTTTTTTCTATATTTGCGTAGTTTTTGAAGTTGTCACCAAACATATGAAAAACTTATGCATATAATAATTGATAACTTGATTACATATTCAAGTAGTTTAAAAATTTTAACAAGAATTTATATAAAGTGTTTGCATTATTAGTACTGAACATAACTACCCACTCACCTCGAGATTTATAAAACATATATGCTTTTCCTTGCATTCCCAAAAGTGTGCAACTCCTAATTTTAAATTATTTAAAATAAATAATATTATTGAAATATTGAATGAAGACTTTAGAAAGAAAGAAAACCAGAAGACAAGCTAAAATATGATGTCAAGAAAACCTATTTTACTTAATCAAAAACATATGATGTCAACAAATGATGATTCTTTTACACATATTTATGCAGGTCACAATCACTATGATGATTTCAAAAGAGAAAATTATAGAACTTCTAAAGGAAGTTTGGAGGTCGACAAAGCTGAGAAAAAGTATGGAAGAATTTGACCTAAAGTAAGGCTAAAAATATTCAGTAATTTAGAGTTGTAGACACCTAAAAATGTCCTTGTGAAATCAAGAAATTTTACTATTAGTTAAATAAATATTAGTATTTATTTAATCAATTCATTAAGCACTTTGATTATTATTTAAATAAATATTTATTATTTATTTCAATAATTTATTAGCTTTTTCTATCTTAAAATTAAATAAATTCTTATTTATTTAATTAACCCTTTTACCATATCCAATTTCTTCTATTTATAGGATAAACACCTTTTTTTTAATTTTATAAACTCATTTATCTTCTTTTCATTTTAGCCAATCACCTTTAATCACAAGAATCAACCCCTAAATTTTATCCTTGCACCAATTGTTGGTTGTCTCTTTATTTGACATTTTCCCACCTTGCCTATGTCTAGGTTTATGGATCTAGAAAAGTCAACATCCTCTACCTAACACTTGATCCTAGCCACTCATTTTCTGGGTAAGTGAGCCAAGATGACACATGCAAAAAAGTGGCCACCTACCCAAAAAAACAATAAATCATCCTAACATAATTGTGTTACTTTAAATTCAAATAAATTAATTGGGCTTATGTTTGGTAAGTTTAAAAGCTAAGAATGAAGCTAGTTAGTAGGCCTAGATAACAAGGTTGGGCCTTGGGAGCCTCATTTGCCTCCATTTACCTCCCTTTTCACAGGTTTTGTTCTTCAAAACACATTTCTCAAATTCATTACCATCAGTTTTACACATCATCAAGTGGGTATTTAAAAAATTACCACCATAATTTCACATGTCATCTGAGATTTCTAACCATATAAAATTTTCAATTTTTTGACAACATTAGCATACTAAAGATTATTTTTGTTTACCACTATCTTGGTAGTCATCATAGATATATGTCTACCATTTTTTAATAACTTTTTATCTACTTGACCAAATTCAAATAAAAATACATATTACTATTCTACAATAGATTCCATACAGTTTTAAAAAAAATTGTATTTATTATTATTTTGATGTAAGTTATGCCCATCGCACAAATAGGTACCAAAGCTTCAGGATGAGGTCACTTCAAAAAATAAAAAATAAAAAAACACTAAACAAAAATTACAAAAAAATACAAAAATACTTTATCTTACTTTTACATATCATCCTACAAAAGGGTTTTGCAAAATACTAAATCTAACTATATATTTTGTGAAATGCACGAAAATAGCTATGTTATTTTATGTTTTTTTTTTTTTCTGAAAGAAACGAGAATAGTTTTTTGTGCGCGAGAGGTTTGACCCTCTCAATCTTATCCCTTTTTTAAAAAAATGTTAGTTGTTTAGAAAATAGATTCAGAGTACTACAATTATTGTTATTTTCACATCTTCTAATTTTCAGTGCATAACTCTCAAATTTCTCTTCGAAGTTCGGGTTTACTTCATTTCAAAAAAAAAAGTGGCCACTTATACCCCCCTTTTTGTACACCATCTTGGTGCACTTACCCTCCTATTGCTTCATAAACTCCATCACTCTTACCAAAATCATACCTAACCTTGCGTCCTATGTAATTTCCTAGCACTTCTTAATCAAAACCATTCATTTTCACGAGGATTCTATAAAATACATTTTCTCCTTATTTCAAATGAGGTTCATGATTTTTGCTTCCTTGAAGAACATAAGCTATTTTGATCTTGTATTATCTTTCATACTTGTGCCATTGCTATTGTTGAGAATGCATTATCATCCATATTATCTTCATATTGCCATAACCTTGGTACATCCATCATTTCTATCATTAATAAACCATTTCCATTCTCCACAGTCTCTTGTGCTCTGTGATACTAAATTGAGAGAACCCACATAAAATTCCACATAATATCTTGGAAGATAGGAGGACAAGAAAATCTAATGTTTCTCGAAGGTATTATTGTGATTTTAATGTTTAATAACTTGTGTTTTGTGCTTTTGCAAAGTAATATTCTCTCAATATGATGATTGATTGCATTATGAATTCCTTGCTTATGATTAGGCTTGATTAGGGTTCATAGTTTTGCATATTCATTTCAATCATCCTCACTATTTTTAATAATTAATGTAAAATATGTAAATAAATGTCTAATTTTAAAAATAAAAAAAGAGTAAAAGTAATTGTTATCTAGTACATTTATTATTTCTTAAAAAAGAAAAATAAAGATTATTTGCAAAAAGAATTCCATGAAAATTTAATAAAATAAGTGTTCCATAAAAATAAAATAAAAATTGTGTCTTTTAAATTTTTAACAAAAAAATTAAATTCATAATAAGAAATTTAACAATTAGTAAAAATTATGCTTTTGCACTACAATTCAAATCTTAATGAATTTAATCCAACCTTATTGGTTGTTTCTCTTATAGAGATGGAAAATCCCATTGGCAATGTAAATTTACATTTATCTAGACATTATACGAAGAATCTATGAGAAATATTGGAAATTGACTTGAACTATATTGGACCAAGATTCTATATGAATCGTGGGAAGATCTGGAAAGGATTCAAATGCGAAATAATAAACAGCAAATGAAAATTGGAAGAGACAAATAGTCAACATAGAGATTTATCCTGGTTCACCACAAATGTGGCTACATCCAGACTATAGAGTATTCTATTAATGTAGAAGATCAAATTAAAAATAAGCAGAGGCAGTGAATATAAAGTCTTCCAACAATATTACAATCAAGAGTCTTCAATTATGAAGAGTCATAATAAGAGGGAAAATAAAAAAGGGACTGTTGGCCTTCACTTCTCAACAAATTCCCATCTGAAGGACAACCAATGCTTCAATTGGTCACCCAATACCCTGTTGAAATGCTGATTTATCTTTTTTTCACAAGCCCAAGAGAAGTCCTTGCACTTTCAAACTTCTCTTTGGCAACAACCTTTGTGAATATATCTGCCGGATTGATCTCGATATCAATTTTGACAACTTTTAGCTTTCCTTCTTCAATTGCATGATGAACAAAGTGAGCATGTGCGTCAATGTGTTTAGAGCGACGCTGTGATGAATGATTATGAGCCATGAAGATAGCACTGCGGCTGTCACAAAACAAATTATACTCATTTTGATGAATTTTCAAGTCACCAAGTAATCACTGTAGCCAAATCATTTCCCTTGACCCTTCAGAAACAACCAAGTATTCAGCCTCTGCTGAAGAAAGAACAATGCAATGCTGCAACCTTGAAGCCCAACTGATAGAAGTTCCAACAAACATGAAGGTATATCCAATGGTAGACCCTCATTTATTCATGTCTCTGGCAAGATCAGAATCAGTGTAACCTTGCAGCTGAATTTTATTTCCTCCAAAGCATAATGCATAATCTGAAGTTCCTTTTAGATACCTTAGTATCCATTTGGTTTCTTCCCAATGAACATTCTCGAGATTTCTCATGAATCTTCTCACACCTCCCACCGCATGGGCAATGTCGGGGCAGGTAGAAACCATTGCATACACAATTCTTCCTACTGCTGATTTATAAGGAATTTTATCCATGAAATCCTTTTCTTCTTGTGTTTTTGGACATAATTCAGAACTTAGCGAAAATGACCAGCAAGAGGAAGAGGAGTAACTTTTGTATCAGCCATGCCAAACCTCTCAACAACTTTATCAATGTATTGTTTTTGGGACAAGGTAATTTCCCTCGTCTTCCTATCTCTTGTGATTGTCATACCAAGAATCTTCTTGGCTGCCCCTAAGTCCTTCATGTAAAACTTTCTTGCCAATTTCTCCTTTAACTCATTAACTATTCTTTTATTTGTGCAAGCTACTAACATGTCATTGACATAAAGAAGGAGAATTACGAACTCGCCATTAGGAAGTGTCTTGTAGTGGATACATGGGTCTGATTCACATCTCGTGAAATTGTTTTCAGACATGAAGCGATTAAATTTTATATACCACTATCTTGGGGCTTGCTTGAGGCCATACAAACTCTGATTTAGCTTGCAATAAAGATGTTGTTGTCCCTTCTTGAAGAATCCTTGAGGTTCCTCCATGTATAGTTCTTCTTCTACATCACCATGTAGGAATGCGGTCTTCACATGAAGCTTCTCCAGCTCAAGATCCCACATTGCTGCTAATCCCAAGACTGTTCGGATAGTTGTCATCTTGGCAACCGGTAAGAAGATCTCATTAAAATCTATCCCCTACTCTTGATCAAACCCCTTTACCACCAATCTAGCCTTGAAGCATTTTCTGGCTTCATCTTCTTTTATTCGGTATACCCACTTGTTCCTAAGTGGTTTTCAATTTGGCGGAAGAGAGACCAAGTCCCAAGTTTGATTCTTGAGTAAAGAATCTATCTCCTCATGCATTGTTGTTTACCATTTGTCACTATTCACATCTTTGAGAGTAGCTTTAAATGTTGATGGCTCTGAAAATTTGGAAACAAGAATTGAAGGCTCTACTTCTTCAGCAAACAATAACTCATAATCAAAAAACTTAGAGGGAATTTTCACCTGCCTGGTCGATCTCTTCAATCCTTGAGTCTGCTTAGAATCATTACATAATTTTGATTGTAAAATGAAATTTTTATTACAATCAATATCATTTGTCATCGAATCATCATGGGTCAAAGAAACTCTATCATATACCCCAAATTTTGTATTTATCCCAAGGTCTGTGTTTTGCCAAATTGTTCATCGCTGGAGAGAATTTTCATGCCATGCTGATCTGTAGAGGAGGAAGGGCTTTGACAGCTAGGTTGTGTCATGCATGGGGCTATAGGAGAGGAAGTGTTGCTTTCCCCATGCGTGGATGTAGAGAAGGATCCACAAGACCCACACGTGAGTGTAGGACAATGTGGGCAAAATGTTTTGTGCATGGCTGCAGGAGGCCTTCCATTCTCATCTTCGCGTGAGCTAGACAACACTTCACACGGGCCTTGCATGTTCTTTCTTTCACACTGGCCTTGCTGCTCTATGCATGGGCTGTTGACTCTTTGTGGGCTCTACTCTCCCCGCTGGCCATAGACCATGTCACACAGGGCATGCTGCGCTTGAAGGGGAGAGTTGTCTGCTAACCATCGTGGAGCTGCAGGGGAGTAGTGTGGGTCTTCATGCAGTCTATGGTCTCCATGTGGGCTTCCATACTCTGTTTCCCTTCCAAAATTGGTTGCCACTCCAAAATCTGTTGCCACTCCATACTGCGTGGACTTACATAGACTCATGTAGTTCATAGAACTCGACATTGATTTCTCTGTTGTTGTCACAAAGTGTAGAGGGACATTTACTTGTCTAGTGAATTGGGGAGGACTCTGTTCGCAACCTATAATGGCATGTGCTCTGTTATCAGGCTAAAGGTTATGGTGGTCATTAAAGCTAGGATCATAACTTGAAGATGGTGAAGAATTTGCAGGGGCAGGAGCTAAAACAGAGGTAGGTGAGATATTAGAATGTAGAGGATGTGAATTTTGGTTATGAGAGGAATCAATACCATTGCTGGGGAAATCCAGTAAAGGAACATAATCTTTTATATGTGTTTCCTCTAATAAGGATGGAAAAATTGTGTCATTGAAAACCACATTTCTACTCCTCATGATTTTCTTCTCAATTGGACTCCACGTTTGAAAACCAAACTGATCTTCTCCATAGCCCATGAAGATACACTGTTGAGATTTAGAATCCAATTTGCTCCTTTTTTCCTTAGGGACATGAACAAATGCTTGGCAATCGAACACTCAGAGATGAGAATAACATATTCGCTTCCCCAACCACTCCTCTTTTGGGATACTGAAATCCAATAGAGATGAAGGACTCTGATTAATTAGATACACAACTGTATTGCAAGCCTCAGCCTAGAAATCCTTGCTTAAACCAGCATTAGAAAGCATGCATTGAGCTTTCTCAAGGATGGTTCAGTTGAGTCTTTCCGCTGCTCCATTCTCTTGGGGAGTGAAAGGAACAATTTTAATTCTCTGAATTCCTTGGTCTGCGCAAAAATTGTCAAAATCTAAAGAGCGAAATTCTCCTCCATTATCTGTTTTCAAGCATTTAATCTTATGGCCACTTTGATTTTAAACAAGTGCTTTGAAAATTTTAAATTTAGAAAACACTTCAAATTTGTGAGAAATCATATAAATCCATACCTTCCTTATACAATCGTCAAGAAACATGACAAAATAATTCGCCCCTCCATGAGAGCTTACCTTCATGGGACCGAAAACGTCTGAGTGTATCAACTCCAATGGTGTTGTCTTCTTGTCATGACCATTCTTCAAGAAGCTGACCCATTTTTACTTCCCAGAAAGGCAATATTTGTAGAATTCCAAATTTGTGGATTGAAGACTGAGCAATTGATCTTAGTTCAACATAACCTCAAGGCCTTTCTTACTCATGTGAACCAATCTTTGATGCCAAAGGGCGGCATCACTGCCCACAAGAGTCATAGCAGCTCCCACCTCACCAATAGTTTCAACAAAATAGAGGCTGCCCACTTTATCACGTTTTGCGATAACCATAGAACCACTAGTGACTTTCCATTTGTCTATGAGAGTGGTGAGAAATACTTGTGTATATAGCTGACTCACGAAAATCAGATTTTTCTTCAATTTTGGAATATACTGAACATTTTTTAACAGCCATTTAACTCCTCCATCTAAATGCAAAATAATATCACCTCTTCCAATAATTTCACATGAATTATTGTTCCCAAAATAAACTTTTCCAAACTCACCTTCTTGGTAGTTTGTAAACAAATCTGTGCAAGAAGTGGTGTGAAAGGAAGCACCGAAATCTAGGACCCAAGATTCGGATGTTGTCTCGCTTGTGGAAAGAATTAATATGCCATCGTCTCTATCATGAGCTATGTTCGCTCCACTATCCAAAACCTTTTGTTGTGCCTTCTTTTATTTTCTACAATCTTTCTTGGCATGGCCAGATTTGCTACAAAACCAACAACCGCCTTCTCTTCCTCTAGACTGCGATCTTCTAGCTGATTGTGGCCGTCGATTGTAATTATTTATGCCTCTATGCTGGCTTCTTCCTCTATACTCAGTGCTAACCATGGTAAGAGCATCACCGGATGGAGTGTATTTGTTACTTCTTCTCATATATTCACTAAGTAAAGTGGCAACCACTTCATCGTAGACCAGCTTCTTCTTCGTGGAGTTTGAAGTGCTAATAGTTGTAACTACAGGATCCCAACTGTCGGCTAAGGAACACAACAAGATGCTGGCTTTGGCTTCGTCATCTAGTGTCATGCCAACTGAGGTTGCTTGACATAATAAAGTATTTAAATCATTTATATGATTTGACATCACGGCCCCTTCCTTCATTTTTAACTTGTAGAGTCTCTTCATAGTGAAGATTTTATTTGCAGCCGATGTTGTCTCATACATGCTCTGAAGTTTGTCCCAAATTTCTTTTGTTGTCTTCTCATTCAAGACACTGATCAAGACATTTTGCGATAGCGAAAGAAAGATTGATGGGCCGTCATTTTTTCATCTATTTTCTTCCAATCTTCATCTGACATCGCAGTTGGTTTCTTAGTTTTTCCTTCCAATGCGATTGATAAATCTTGCTTGATCAGCAAGGAATGCATCTGCACTTTCCACAAGCTGAAGTTCTTGACTGCGAATTTCTCCACTTTCGTATCCTCAATCTTTCTGGAAATTCAATCCCGATTTCCAATCTACACAACCTGTGCTCTGATACCAATTGAAAGGATTCGAATGCGAAAGAATATACAACAAATGCAAATTACAAGAGACAAATAATCAACACAGAGTGTCGCTACATCCAGACTGCAGTGTATTCTATTAATGTAAAAGATCAAATTACTCGAATATGAAGAGTCATAATAAGAGGGAAAAGACAAAAGAGACTGTTGGCCTTCACTTCTCAATAGATCTTACCTTAACCATCAAATTAGACCAAGATTTTATTAAGCCAAGAGGCTTTCCTACAGTGGCAGAAAATTTATAAGTTAACATTTGGCTTTTTGAAAAAAATTGACAGCCATTTGAATTTCTATAAATAATAAAATAAGTAACGCTCATAATTAGTAAAATAATAATGCTCACAATTATACATATTTTGTGTATTAACCGTCAACATTATAAAGTAACAGTCAAGATTATGAAATGGTTTTTTTTATAAGTTCAAGAACTAAGCTTATATCTTCTTCCATTTTCTCTTCTCTATTCTTAATCTAGGCTGCAAGATTTTATCTGCGATGTTGTAGGTAAAGAACATTTGATTTAATGCTTATTGTTCAATCATTTTTTATTTGATAGTTGACGTGTTTTTACTTTTTTAGAAACCTGCAAGATAAGAAGATTGCATCTGATCATTGCCTGCGAAATTACACATCATATTGAAGGTACGTACACCTTATGTTCTTTTTTCCAATTCAGTTTGCCATAAAATTTATATTCTATTTCTGCAATTTGAATTCAACATGCGTAGTCTACACATAAATCTATACTTTCTGAATATTTGATATGTGATATCAAAATTTATTCTCCCATGTTTATTATTTCTTGCATGATCTCATCCCCAAATTTTTCTAAATTGAGAAGATCAAGAAATGAGTTTCATTTCTTAAAAATAAAACAAAATATTCAAAATGGTAAAATGAAATTTTTATTACAATCAATATCATTTGTCATCGAAGCATTGTCATTTGGAAAAGGACTCAGGTGGCCTCACCATTATTTTACTACATTTCTGTTCAATGGCATCAAATGCATTCCTACCCATCTTGCAAGAAACAATACCACTACGTTTACCGATTGAGGATTAAAAATTTCTTCTCATAATTTCAATCAAATTTTTGATAAGCCAAATGAAAAATGGAACTTTTTCTCTTAACCTCTGAGCCAATCCCTGAAAAGGTTTTATTTGTACAAAGTCATAGCATTCA
>MU226412.1:2034426-2049995 GCA_018584345.1 Thuja plicata
TATATATATATATATATAATTTATAATTTGCAATGTTAGTCAATATACAAAATTCAATTCTTAAATATACTTTTCATTAAGTAATGCTCAAACATGGCATTTCCATAATCCTAACATTACGACATATTATTCATGCTATTTCCAAAGTTTAAAGCATTATTCATTAAATAATCAAATCTAATCATGATTAAGTCTTTCTCATCAAATCACATATCTAAGCATGTATAACCAAAATCAACAATATTCTCTAGGTTCTAATCCGCATCAGAATATAATCCACATAATATAATCATCATCATAAATTTTAATCCTTGACTTCCAAATAAACATACATAAACTAAATCATCAGAACATGAACTCATTAACTCACAAGTCACACTAACCATTCCAAATCTGATATAAATCATGATGTAGTTTTATCTAAATTGCATAAACATTAATTTTATCAATTTTAAAAACACCCAAATGACATAAAATCAAATAACCAATTCCTCAAGTAATTTTTAAAGAAATGTCCTGAAACTCAACAAGATATTTCATCAGCTATCCTTTAACCTTCAAAGAATTTCACATCTTGACATACTTCCAATATCGATTATAGTTTTCCTTAACAACTCCTATCAACATGTGTACCTAAATTGAAACATCTCACCGTTTATCTAAATCAGTCATCATGATGTATCATATGGTCAACACCATGAGTATGGAAAGTGTTGTAAATTATAAATTATCATCATATAATTTAACAAAATCCCTATGAAAAGGGTAAAACCTCCTAATTCATCAAAACGTAAAGCCAATTACTAGGTCTATCAAAATGGTAATTGGAAAAGCTATGATGGGTTTGGGGTGAGGCCTCACAAATTATCTAAGATCAAGAAAGTAGACAAGGCATACACAATATGGAAGTATTTAGAAGACATGTTTGAAGGAGATATCCAATAAAAGAATGCACCTAGGAAAATATGGAAAAATAAATACAACAATCTTGAGATGTTACCTAAAGAGAACATCAAAGCCTACAATTAGAGGATAAATGAAGTAGTTTATGGTGGAGAAATTTCAAAAGAAGACATAATGGACAAGCTAATGACTACATTGACATCAGACTATGAGAGAAAGATCAATATTCTAGATGAAACCATGCAATTTTCAAAATAATTCAAGAGAGAGACTTTGATCAGTAAAATCTCTGCATTTGAGATATCAAGATTGAAGACTGAACCCAAAAGTGAAACAACCTTGAAAGCATCAATACATGTTAAGAAAACTTTACCCATTTCTAATGAGAAAGAAGAAGTTGATGAAGAACTAGAAGAAATCATTTACATGATTGCTAAAAGAGAGAATAAATTCAAAGCAAGGTATGAAGGACAACTTCCATTCAAATTCTTGTCATGCAACAAGATTGGTCACTTTGCATCCAAGTGTCCCACAACAGTCAAGAAGTTCAGATCTGATTACAAACCTAAATACAGAAAGGAATGCTACCATGCTGAAGAAGGTGTAACAGATGAAGATTCAGGAGAGGATGAAATTGGATTCATTTCCATTAAAGACATGGAAAAATTGCTTAAGGAAATGGACATTGAAGATGAAAAGGAAGCACAGGAGTTAACCCTAATTTCCAAAGTAGACATCAGAACTGATTGGATCATTAACCACAGATTCTCTCACCACATGATAGGGGATAAAGATAGATTTGTTCATCTGGACAAGTACAAAGGTGGTATGATTAGATTTGGAGATAACACTCCTAAACCTATCATAGGCAGAGGATCTATAACCCTAGATGGAAAGAACAAGACATATGATGTTTTGTATGTTGATGGATTACATCACAACTTACTAAGTGTTGGACAACTACTTGACAAACGTTATCATTTGGAATTCAAAGACAACAAATGCATTATTAACAACAAAGAAAGAGACATGATTGCATTAGGCTCAAAAACAAAAGGTAAGATTTTTTATCTCAATTTATATGTAAATTGTTTTGTTGCAAAAGTGGAAGATAGTTGGTTATGGCACAAGAGACTCTGTCATATCAATTTTCACAATATAGTATATATAAGCAATGTCAAGGCAGTTAGAGACCTTCCAAGTATTGCAAGACCAGTTGACACAATGTGTAGGGATTGTGTTATGGGAAAGCATGTAAGGAGTTCTTTCAGAAGCAAGCAGAACTCAGCTCAAAACAAATTAGACCTAGTGCATACAGATTTATGTGGTCCTACTCAAACAAGATCATACTACGGTGAAAGGTATTTCATTTTGTTTGTTGATGATTTTTCAAGGATGATGTGGGTTGCATTCTTAAAGGATAAATCTAAAGCTTTTGAGAAATTCAAAATATTCAAAGCTAAGGTCGAGAATGAATCTGGAATAAAATTAAAATGTCTAAGATCAGATAGAGGAGGAGAATTCACCTATGACTAGTTTTATGAGTACTATGAAGAACATGGGATGAAAGATAGCTGAGTGCTCCTAGAACCCCTCAACAGAATGGGATTGCAGAAAGAAGGAACATGATCATACTTGATACAACATGCACTATGATGATTGAAGGAAAAGTTGTGCACAACTATTGGAGAGATCCAGTCAATACAATAGTCTATACTATCAACAGAACACAATTAAGGCTAGGCGCACATAAGACACCTTATGAACTTTGGTTTGGTAATGTACCTACAATAAAATACTTCATAATTTTTGGCAGCAAGTGCAACATCAAGAGAGATGATGGTGCTGGTAAGTTTGATGCTAGAAGTGATGAAGGTATTTTCCTTGGTTACTCTACTAAAAGAAAAGCATACAGATGTTTTAATTTTAGATTAAAGAAGATAATTGAAAGTACTCATTTAAATATTGATGAGAAGTTCATGGTTCAAGAGAGGTACTATGAATATGTACCTATGATTGAGGATGAACCTAGGCCTAGCAATAAAGACATTGTTATTGAAGAAATGTTTGATTGCACTAATGTATCATTTAATGAACCTGAATCAAGCATAGAAGTATCACAGATTACAGATGAGGATGTCACACCAAAAGTTCCAAAATTCACAACTAGATACAATTCAAAAGATGATATCATTGGAGATCAGAGCAGTAGTGTTTTAACTAGATCTAAAGAAAAAAGTTTAACAGTGGATGCAGAGGTATGTTTACTTTCATAGATTGAACCTTTAAATGTTGAAGATGCTTGCAAGGATTCCGATTGGAAGAAAGAAATGGAAGAATAATTAGATAAAATAGTAAAAAATGATACATGGGAATTGGTTCCTAGACCTAGTGACAAAAATGTGATTAGAACAAAATGGGTATTCAAGAATAAGATGAATGAAGATGGTACAGTGATCAAAACCAAAGAAAGACTTGTGTCTAAAGGATGTGTATAGAGGGAAGGAATAGATTACACCGACAAATTTTCCCCTGTGAGCAGACTAGAAGCCATTAATTTATTCTTGGCCTATGCAACATTCAAAGACTTCAAAGTATACCAAATGGATGTCAAATCAGCCTTTTTGAATGGTGACTTGAAGGAAGAAGTCTACATAGAATAGCCTAAAGGATTTAATCTATTAGATAAACCAGATATGGTATGTAGACTGCTGCAATGAAATACTGATCACAGATGATCATGCTGAGGTAGGAGATATGATCACTCACATCGAACCATCTGCAATATTTGGTACTCAAATGGAACGTCATATTGGTAAACGTATTGATATTCTATGTGGAGTTATTTTTGCACCAGTTCATATACAAAACTTTCCTTTAGGATACTAACCTTTTTAGGTTACAAAGGTACTAATCAATTAGCCGATCTAATTTATAACTCATTTTCTCTGGGTATGGAGGACCATCTTCTAGATATTTTTGGTGGTCATGATACTAAAGAAATCATATCCAAATCATTGTCTACGGATATAGGCCTAATTTGGAATCCTGAAAGTCAACTAGAATTAAATAAAATTCCTCGTTTTGCCAGAGAAAAGGTGGAAAGAAATACTGAAAATTTTGCAAGACAAAAGGGGATTGAAACCATTACTGTCGAAGTAATGTACGCATCTAAATAAGCATTTAATACCTAGTTAACTAAAGCAATACATGTACATGTATATGTATGTATATACAATTAATTGTATATCATATAAATGTATTGTAGAAATTGAGTGAATGACTATTCATAATCACATATTCATTTTGGTTCCGATGACAAATATTGCTAACTAAGGCAATACATGTACATTACAATACATGTTATATAATAACATAACATTTATTGTAATATACATGTATTGTAGAAATTGAGTGAAGGACTATTCATAATTACATATTCATTTTGGATCCGATGATAGATCTTGCTAACTAAGGCAATACATGTGTATAATAATATACAATTATTGTAATACTTTCTAACTAAGGCAATACATGTGTATAATAATATACAAGTATTGTAATACTTTCTAACTAAGGAAATACATGTACATTATAATACATGTTATATAATAACATAACATTTATTGTTATATACATGTATTGTAGAAATTGAGTGAAGGACTATTCATAATTACATATTCATTTTGGATCCAATGATAGATCTATCTGTATGATAAAAATTTGTCTAAAATGATGTCGTAAAAAGAAACTTGTGACTTGAATGACATGATTAGTTCTGTGGATTATGACGTCCGTCATTTTGATTCGAAGAGGCTTAAATATTATATCAAAAGATATATTTTATATAATGTTTAACATCTGTTATTCTATTTCACTTTCCCACATATTGTAGTAATAATAAAAGGAATTAAATTACTAATGAAAAGACATTTAGCTTTCGATCGTATACTAAAACTAGTAGTAATACTAAAACGTCTAGTATTAATAAAAAAGTTACTAAGACTAGTACATCTAGGTTTCGATCATATTCGAAAATATTATCGTCTAATTTTTTATCATATAAAAAATTATTTTTATATCACTTTTATCTGGTTGTCCCAATTTTTATGGTATATTTTATGGCTTATCTATAAAACTTGAGTGGTCTTTTGGTGATTGGGGGTTCGAATTTTTATGGTATCTTTTCTGGTGGATCTATATCATTTTATGGTTTATCTATAAAACTTTTGAGAGGTGGTTAGCGTATTTTTTTGCAAAAATTTCTCAAAAAATTTCTCAAATTTTACCCGCTTTAAAGAAATTGATTAATTTTGCAAAAATTTCTCAAATTAAACCCGCTTTAAAGAAATTGATTGCAAAAATTTCTCAAAAAATTTCTCAAATTAAACCCGCTTTAAAGAAATTGATTAAAAGGGGGTTATTATAATGCGACTACATCTAGCTTTCGATCATATAAAATTTTCTTATTATATCAGTTTTGTATCGTGGTTGTTTTATTATTATCCATTTATATTTCTCTTATTATATCTTCATTTCATGTATTTTCTTCCCGTGTGATCTTATATAGGGAAGCAAATATGGAATCTTGTTGAATAGCTATTAAAGGGAAGAAGAAGAAGAAGAAATGATTTTTAATGAATAAAAAAAATTTGTGCTTTTGTTCCCAACATTTCGGGATTGACAATAGTAGATTTTTTGAATATAATTAAACCCGCCATTTTTTTTATAATTATGAATTCGTTCAACGGATCAGAAATAATCTGATTCAGAAAGATCACTTGATTGGATTAAGAAATGGTAAAGTTCGATTCAATTATTATATCCTTGATGATTTCTTGAAAGGTTCTATTTATGTCGTTCAATCAGAATCGATTGTTAAAATATTGATTCAATCAAGTAATTGCGTATTCTACTTCGACTGTATCTATCCAAATAAGGGTTGCTAACTCAATGGTAGAGTACTTGGCTTTTAAGTGCGACTATGTTCTTTTACATGTTCGGATGAACTACTAAATTCATCTATACCATCGGTAAAACTAGTAAGAATACAACTAATCCTGAAAAGTAAATAAAATGGAAAAAGCAGCATGTCGTTCTAAGAATCTCGACTTTCTTTTTTGATCAGAAGCAGATTTTATCCAAGGAATTCAATGCATAACTAATGTATATAATAGTTTACATATTATATATATAATTTAATATGTATGTAATTATGAACAAATGGATTGATTTTGAAATAAGATCAAATAAATTTGAGAGTGTGAATGATTAAGTAAAGTGAGTCAATGGATAAAGCTGGATGGCTTGAATCATAAGTAAAATCAGAAGAACAAGCTTATGTTCCTCATTTCAATGAGGAATTCCCTTTACTAAAAGGAAGTTAAAATCCTTTTAGTAACTGATAAAGGAAGTTTTTTCCTATAGTAAATTAGGGTTTTCTACATTCACAATGAGTCCTAAGTACTCAAAAACAAATGTGTAAGAGAAATAGTGTACTGACCATGTTAATTGTATTCCATGAGTTAAGAGAGCAATCAAACTGCCAAAATAAGAGATTTTTGTTCTTCCTCATGAAGAATGAAGATCTATGCGAAGAAAATTATCTATTAGATAAATATTTTCTATTATGTTTCAACTAGACTAGATCGCACCTTGTATTATGTTTAATAATGCAAGAGGTTATCTGGGGGTTTTCAAAAATGGATTAATTCCAAAGAAATTCAAACAAACATCAATCTTGGCAACAATTATTTTTATATCTACTTTCTTTTTGGGAAGATCTTTACACAATTGCTCATGATCATCATTTAGATAGATTTGGTTCCTCCGAACCAACGGAAATTTTATTTTTTTCATTTTTTTAGTTTCCTAACTATAAAACGTTCAATATGTCGGATACGTAAACAAAATAAATCAATTAGTTTATTTGGGAATTCTGATTCAAATAAATTGATTGAATACAATAATTTTTTTTCTTTTAAATCGATGCTAGAAGGTTTTACAATTGTCTTGGAAGTTTTGATCGCAATGCGATCAAAACATTTCATAAAAGGAATGGATGGATGGAATAGTCTCCGATCCATCCATTGCATATTTCCTTTTATGGAGGATAAATTACCACATTCCAATTATATATTAGATATACGAGTACCCTACTTAATTCATCCAAAAAATTTGGTTCAAATTTTTCGTCGCTGGATCCGAGATGTTCCTTCTTTGCATTTATTCCGATTGATTCTCCATGAATGGAAAAATAGTTTTAGTCAAGAAAATTTGGAGAAAGTTCTGATTACATAGAGGGGAAATATGAGGTTCTCCTTGTTCCTTTGGAATTATTATGTGTATGAATGCGAATCATTTTTAATTCCTATTATTAAACAATTTTTTAATCCACAATCATTGTTATATGGATCTTTTCCCGATCGAACTCATTTCGAGAAAAAGATAAAAGATATTGTTATATTTCCTCTTCAGAAAATTTCAACAAAAAAGATCTGGTTGTTGAAGGATTCTTTCATCCGTTATGTGAGATATGGAGAAAGATCCCTTATAGCTCTAAAGGGTACGCACCTTCAAGTGAAAAAATGTAGATATCATCTGTTTCATTTTTGGCAATACTATTTTCATGTTTGGTTTCAACCGTATAGGATATGCAATCTTGAATTATCCAAGACTTCTTTTTCTATTTTAGGTTTTTTTCTAAATGTTAAAATGAGACCTCTCATGGTTAGAGCCAAAATGCTAGATTATTTATTCATTACCGATCTTATTACCAATGAATTAAACCCAATAGCTCCAATTAGATCAATTCTTTTTTCTTTGGCTAAAGAACAATTTTGTGACATCTCAGGGTGGCCAATTAGTAAATTGTCTTGGACTAGTCTATCAGATGATGATATCCTTGATAGATTTGATCAAATTTGGATAAATATTTTTCATTACTACAGTGGATCCATCAATCAAGATGGTTTATATCATACAAAGTATATACTTCTACTTTCATGTGCTAAAACTTTGGCCTGTAAACATAAAAGTATGATACATGTAGTTTGAGAACAATTAGGTTCGAAACTCTTTACAAACTCATTTTCAAAAGAAAGAGAATTCATTTCTTTTTCCTTTTCAAAAACTCATTCACAGAGAGAATGAATATAGAATTCAAAAATTAGCCAGAGAAACCCCCTAATTTCTGGCAAAAGATGGAGAATAAACAAATAGAAAACTGATTTTGACCAATGAAATGCTTATTGAGCAATTTCTAGGATCAATTTATGATCCTATAGATCTTTTCCACCCAGAAATCCAACCAAATGATTGATCAAATCACTACATGGAGAAAGCCGTGTGCAATGAAAATTGCAAGCACGGTTTGGGGAGAGATTTCTTACTTTTATTTAAAAGAGCAGATAATCCACTCCATCCGATGAGCTCTGGGTTCAAGTCCCAGGCAACCCAGAGTATGAGAATCTAGTATCTAAAGGTATTTTTGTCAACTTATTCTGGATCCAATTCAATGTTATCATTATATATTGCTCTTAACAAGCAAGAGAGGTAGCATCCCACTATTTGGGAATCATCCTAAGAAATGATGAGGTTTTTCTTACCCATCGAAAGAGTTTTCTCTAATTACATTTACCTTCAAGGAAGGCAATAATATTGACATACAGATATGATGTTATTATACTATTTAATAAAAAGCCTTATGTGTATGCTTGGGAGCTTGTAATGATTAAATAAACCAATTTATAACCATGACCGCAATTCTAGAAAGACGCAAAAGCGCAGGCCTATGGAATCATTTTTGCGATTGGATCACTAGCACTGAAAACCATCTTTACATTGGATGGTTTGGTGTCTTGATGATTCCTACCCTATTGACTACAACCTCTATATTCATTATCGCTTTCATTGTAGCTCCTCCAGTAGATATTGACGGTATTCATGAACCTGTTTCTGGTTCTCTTCTTTATGGAAACAATATTATTTCCAGTGCTATTATTCCTACCTCTGCAGCCATCGGTCTACATTTCTATCCCATCTGGGAAGAAACTTCTATTGATGAATGGCTATACAATGGTGGTCCCTATGAGCTAATTGTTCTACACTTCCTACTTGGTGTAGCTTGCTATATGGGTCGTGAGTAGGAGCTTAGCTTCCGTCTAGGTATGCGTCCTTGGATAGCTGTTGCATATTCAGCTCCAGTAGCAGCAGCTACTGTTGTTTTCTTGATTTACCCTATTGGTCAAGGAAGCTTCTCTGATGGTATGCCTCTAGAAATCTCTGGTACTTTCAATTTCACGATTGTATTCCAGGCTGAACACAATATTCTTATGCATCCATTTCACATGTTAGGTGTAGCTGGTGTATTCAGCGGCTCTCTATTTAGTGCTATGCATGGTTCCTTGGTAACTTTGAGTTTGATCAGGGAAACTACCAAAAATGAGTCTACTAATGCAGGTTACAAATTTGGTCAGGAAGAAGAAACCTACAATATTGTAGCTGCTCACGGTTATTTTGGCCGATTGATCTTCCAATATGCTAGTTTCAACAACTCCCATTCTCTACATTTCTTTTTAGCTGCTTGCCCAGTAGTAGGTATCTGGTTTACTGCTTTGGGCATCAACACTATGGCTTTCAACTTAAATGGATTCAATTTCAACCAATCTGTTGTTGACAGTTAAGGTCATGTAATTAACACTTGGGCCGATATCATTAATCGTGCTAACCTTGGTATGGAAGTTATGCACGAACGTAACGCTCACAAATTCCCTCTGGATCTAGCTGCTATTGAAGATAATTCTATAGATGGCTAATTACTCAAGATGAATTGTTAGTGTCTTTCAATTCTTGAAAAGAAAAAAAGAAATCAGTACTAAAATCGAAAGGTTTGGTACTACTTTTTTTTTCATCTAACTTTTCTTAAAAGTTATTCCGAGAAGAGCACAATAACTGTTTACTGTGCATCCAGCAGGAATTGAACCCGCGACTTCCCAATTATGAGTTGGGTTCTTTTACCCATTCAACCATGGATGCATATTATATATAATAAGTATCGGCTTAGATCTTTTTTTGAATACCCAAAACTATTATTGTTTCAATAATAGAAATGTCACTAACTGCAACAAATTACAAAATAAATACTATAACACAATTTATCAATAAATATTTTCTAATAAAATAGTTTCAATATTAGTTCATTGTTCATTTTCGGGGTTGTGGAACCAACAGGTCATTCTTGAAATGGAATGACCGTAGAAACTATCAATTAGTTTATGGTGGACATAGCCAAGTGGTTCCAAGGCAGTGGATTGTGAATCCACCACGCACGGGTTCGAACCCCATCGTTCACCATTGTGATTTTTTGATAACTCATCAAATGATGAGTGGTTAAGAACCTATGCATATGTGTATGTGTTACATACATATAGTATTATAACACAATAATGTTATAATTATAATGCTATAAAAGAATGTTATAACTAACACAATGTAATATTGTAACATATTACAATTTATAATATAAGGCAAAGTTCAACTCAAAATTAGATCAAACTTGTTAAAATAACAAGTTCGGGAGGTAAAAAGAAATAAAAGGAGATCAAAAGATGAAAATAGCAGTTTATGGAAAAGGCAGAATCGGTAAATCAACCACTAGTTGTAATATTTCAATTGCCTTAGCTAGACGTGGTGAAAACGTGTTACAGATGTTTCTACGGGACAAGGGGAGGTGGTAGTCAAGCACCACCACAATCTATATTCGATTCATCTCCCCTCTTCCATCCGAGATGCATATTGATAGATCGATATGGTGTTGTAGATTTGCTAGTGCGCTAAGTATGTTGCACTTTGGGAAAAGTGCAACTATAACAACTATTTTGAACCGTGAAACAGAGTGGATATGATATGATATTAATAGCACTTGAAACTACAATTTGTCAATAGATAACCCTAATTTTAATAAGCAAGCGTCTTAATGAGTAAGAGCCCTTGGTTCTTACCAGTACGACGTGCAAGCCTGGCACCAATGAGAAAGAGTTATAGAAGGTCATAAACAAATAACTCTTCTATATTTCTATAGTAATAATAATGCAATCTTAAATATATGAAAAATACTAGTATAGGCCATAGACCCTTATAGTAAAGTTCCAAAGCTTAACTACATAATTTAGCTATTATGTATTCGCAGTTCTCTTACTAGTTCGAGAACTGTCATAGTAATTTGACTATTTTAGTCTCTATCTCTACTAGAGATATTCGTAGTTTCTCTATAGTGAACTATTGTGGGCGAGAAGGGATTTGAACCCCTGACACCATGGTTCATAGCCACATGCTCTAATCCTCTAAGCTATAGGCCCCATCTGCACTAGATAACAAATATTATTGCGTTTAGCAGTGTGCGATGGGAAAAAAAGAATGCTGGGGTTGGGTTTATAAAAAAAAATAAGTAAGCTTTTTATTATTCTGGCATCAAGCTATTTTTCCACAGGGCTTCCCCTATAGTATCATCACCATAGTAAAGTTTAACCACCAAGTTTGAGATGGAAGGGTGTGGTTCCTCTACACCTGAGACACCATAATTTAAAACCATAAATGAAGAAGGCCATAAGCATATTGGTTAGTACTTGTCAAGCTGTCTGCTTGGTAGGGGGGGTGCCTTTTTGGGGCCCTATCAAGCAGAGAGATCAGAATGATATGAATGGAGCTATGCAATAAAAACTTCTTGGATTCTCTCAGCTAAAGAAAAATAATCATTTTTAATATTGATTAGGAGTCAGAAAGACTTGATTCCCTTTATTCATATTTTTTATTCTTTATCTTTATCATATCTGTAGTAACATGATATATCAAAACATACTCTATGTACCCGATCAGATCAATCAGGTCATGTAATAACAAGGTTCAAATCTTTCGATCTCTTAGTATGCCTCGGCTGCATGCATTATTGTACTTCCACTTGACACCTATCACCTAATGGCTTGTCTCACCGTGACCTTAGAGAGCACTCACCTTGAGGTGGGCTTCTTACTTATAGGCATTCAGCAATTATCTGATCCAGACTTGGCTACCCAGCGTCTACCGAGGGTACAATACATCGGAGGTGCATCCCTCTCAGTCCTCTCATACTAAGGAATTGTCCTCTCAATGCTCTAACACCTGCACCAGATATGGACTGAACTATCTCATGATATTCTGAACTGAGCTCATGTACCACTTTAATGGGTGAACAACCCAACCCTTGGAACATACTACCGCCCCAGGTGGCGAAGAGCCGACATCGAGGTGCCAAACCTTCCCATCAATGTGAACTCTTGGGGAAGATCAGCCTGTTATCCCTAGAGTAACTTTTATCCATTGAGCGATGGCCCTTCCACTTGGCACCGTCAGATCACTAAGGCTGACTTTCATCCCTGCTGGATGGGTCGGTCTTGCAGTCAAGCTCCCTTCTGCCTTTGCACTCAAGGATCAATTTTTGACCGGCTTGAGGAAACCTTTGCACGCCTCCGTTACCTTTTGGGAGGCCTATGCCCCATAGAAACTATGTACCTGAGACTGTTCCTTGGATAGTAGGTTCAGTCACAAGGTTAGACTTCTGGCTTTTATAGAGTGGTATCTCATTGATGGCTCATGCCCCCCCGGAAGAGGACCTTCTTCGCCTTCCACCTAAGCTACGCAACAAGAGCCCAAAGTCAATCCCAGGGAATAGTAAAGTTTCATATGGTCTTTCTGTCCAGGTGCATGTAGTCCGCATCTTCACAGACATGTCTATTTCACGAAGTCTCTCACTGAGACAGTGCCCAGATCGTACGCCTTTCATGCAGGTTGAAACTTACCTGACAAGGAATTTCGCTACCTTACGACCGTTATAGTTACGACTGCCATTCAACGGGGCTTTGGTCGCTGGCTTCCCTTTCATCAGGTCACCAACTTCCTTAACCTTCTGGCACTAGGCAGGCATCAGCCCCCATACATCATCTTACAACTTTGCGGAGACCTATGTTTTTGGTAAACAGTCACCCAGGCCTGGTCACTCTGACCTCCTTTATACAAGGAGGCACCCCTTCTCCCAAAGTTACAAAGATATTTTGTCAAGTTCCTTAGAGAGAGTTATCTCGTGCCCCTAGGTATTCTCTACCTACCTACCTGTGTCGGTTTCAGGTATAGGTACCTATTTGTTAAAGGTCATTCGAGCTTTTCCTAGGAGTATGACATGTGTTGCCCAGTGTGTTGTATCCTCCTCCTTTTTTAGATGCCATGCTGGAATTCAGACATTGGCTCAAGGTATTTTCTCTACCTCGTTTTGACCCCAAAAAAGCGGGGTCACCTTCTAACCTTGAACCACAAAACCATAATTAAGACGGCTAACTTAGCGTACTCCGTCCCTCGGGACCAACAAAGGGTAGTACAGGAATATTAACCTGTTGTCCATCAACTATGCCTTTTGGCCTGATCTTAGGCCCTGACTCACCCTATGTGGATGAACCTTGCAGAGGAATCCTTAGGTTTTTGGGGCATTGGATTCTCACCAATGTTTGCATTACTGAAGCCGACATTCTCACTTCCGCTTTGTCCAAACTCTGCTCGCATAGATACTTCTCTCTGAGGTGGAACACTCCCCTACCGATGTATTTTTTATTACATCCCATAGCTTCGGTAGATCACTTAGTCCTGATCATCTTCGCTGCAAGAGCGCTTGAGCAGTAAGCTATTATGCACTCTTTTGAGGATCACTGCTTCTAGGAAAACCTCCTGGTTGTCTTTGCACTCCTACCTCCTTCATCACTCAGCGTTCATTTAGGGGCCTTAGCTGGTGATCTGGGCTATTTCCCTCTCGATGATGAAGCTTATCCCCCATTTTCTCACTGGCAGACCCTTTTTTATTTCTAGTATTCAGAGTTTGTCTCCATTTGGTACCGCTCACGCAGCCCGCACCAAAATAGTGCTTTACCCCTAGAAGATCTAGTCAACTGCTGCACCTCAATGCATTTCAGGGAGAACCATCTAGCTCTGGGTTTGAGTGGCATTTCACTCCTAACCACAACTCATCTGCTTATTTTTCAACATCAGTCGGTTCAGACCTCTACTTAGCTTCACCTAAGCTTCATCCTGGTCATGGATAGATCACCCAGGTTCAGGTCCATAAGCAGTGACAATTCAATTGCCTTATGAAGACTCACTCTCACTATAGTTTCGGTGGGTTCCCTTAACCAAGGCACTACTTATAAGTCACCGGCTCATTCTTCAAAAGGCACGCGGTCAGCTCCTGCTTGATTTTGTTTCTGTCGAACAAAACAATTTTATTGCATTTCATGGATTGTTTTGTTTCTGTCGAACAATATAATATTCATGCATATATTTTCTTGCATCTCTACAGGAATATCATGTTGAATAATCTTGTTACTAAATTAGTTTCTGTCCAACAAGATTGCATTTTTTTATCATTTCTATCAAATAGGAGATCAAAAGCAGGTCGACTCCTCCCACTGCTTGAAATTATTATGGTTTCATATTCTATTTCAATCCCCTCTAGGGGTTCTTTTCACCTTTCCCTCACAGTACTATTTCACTATTGGTCACACAGGAGTATTTAGCCTTGCAAGGTGGTCCTTGCTGATTCACAAGGGATTCCACGTGCACCATGCTACTTCGATTAGAGCGTAAGCTATCACGATGCTTTCAACTACTGGACTTTCACCATCTAGGGTGCTGTATTCCACTATTTTGACTTGGCGTAGCAGCATGACTCTTAGATTGCTCTCCCACAACCCTGTTTTAACGGTTTAGGTTGATCCCATTTCACTCACCTTTACTACGGGAATCGCTTTTGCTTTCTCTTCCTCTGGCTACTAAGATGTTTCAGTTTTCCAGGTTGTCCCTTGTCTTCCTATGGATTCAATAGATAGTTAAAAAGGTTAACCTATTTGGGAATCTCTAGATCTATGCTCAATTTCCACTCCCCGAAGAATTTCATCGATTACCACGCCCTTCTTCATCTCTGGGTGCCTAGGTATCCACCGTACGCCCTTAGTTTTTTGAACCTTTCCGCTCAAGGCCGTCTTAAGGAGCTACTATTACTAAAGGCATGAAAGCATCTTTTCAACATCCATGAATGATAAATCATAGATAAAACTACCGATTATGATTGATCTGCTCTGCAGAATTATCACGGGGTGGAGATAAGTGGACTCGAACTGCTGGCATCCGCCACAGGGTCAACCACTGTCTATTGAACCCTCTTGATTAGGTCTACCATAGAAGGCCAACAATCGACAATAGCCTTCCCCTCGAACACAGCTCACAGTTTTCATTGTACTGTGCTCTTCAAAGAGTAACTCCTCCCAAAAGTAATAATTTGTTGACCCTAGGAATTCTGGAAGTTCTAAAGAATTCAAACTCTGAAAGAACCAGGAATAAAAAGATCTTCTTTTTTCCACTGAATCTTTGATCTTATCTTTAAAATATTGCCCTTCTCTAACCCTTCCTGCCCAATCAGAAGGGACAGCTAATGCGTTCCACTTCTCAAATCAGGATATGTGGTCAGTCTGTGACCCCTGAATGACAAAAGCATCCTTGGAGTGATCTCTTAGTTCCTACGGGGTGGAGATGATGGGGTCGGTCCATGGCATGACTTTTCCTTCTGCCCTATTTTTTGGGCTAAAAAGGGT
>MU226412.1:2115753-2129377 GCA_018584345.1 Thuja plicata
CAAAAAGGTTTTATGGGTTAGAACCTTTCCATTTCATTGTTACTCACTATACTAACTAATAAAAATGGAATACTATCTCATTCTTTGGTCAGCATCCGTATAAAGAGGAACATAGATCTCTCAATTTGTTATCATAGTTCTTTCAAATTATTGATAAGCTTGGTCACGAGGTCTTAAAAATAGGCATAAACCATAGTTCACATTTTATTGAATTATTATACCTCATGCTCCGGATATTAACTATTAAAGAACTATTAGAGAAATATCTAACAAGGTAGGAGAACCGTCTTTATTTTCTAAAAGACAACAGATCAGTTTTCTGTAGTAGAATAGAGATCAATTTTAACAAGTCGCACACCCATAATTCCGAAAACCTTAAATTAAAATCAATTACATGATCAAACTACTAGAACGTCATAACCTAAAAATGAAAGCTATTCAAAATTCTTCTTTAGTTATTTTTGTCAATCGGGTCATGTAAGAAACTTTCATATCCGGTTCTGAAATAGAGATGGAATTCAAATAGTAAATTATATTATACATATACAGCCATCGACTAGAACCCAAAAAGAATGAAATTTTGTCACCAACATAGGGGAAGAATCAAGGGAATATCTTCTCAGGGTAATCGCATTTGTTTTGGTAGATTTGCTCTTCAGGCATTGGAACCTATTTGGATCACATCTGGGCAGATAGAAGAAGGACGATGAGAAATTACTCATTATGCCCGTCGCGGCGTAAAAATATGGATACGTATATTTCCCGACAAACCTATTAGAATGAGACCTGTATAAATACGTATGGGTTCGGGGAAAGCCAAGGGATCTCTGGAATATTGGGTATCCATCGTCAAACTAGGTCGAATACTTTATGAAATAAAAGGAGTATTAGAGAAAATAGCTAGAGAAGCTTTTCAAATCGTTGCATATAAAATGCCTATACATACTCAATTTATTACTAGTTCACGTAAATAATGCCGAACCAAAGAGATATTTATTGTAGAAAAAGATCATTTAATTGATAAGATTGGAGGAAAAATGATTTAGTCCCAAACTTACTTGAATGTAGTAGACAACAGTGGAGCCCAAAAATTAATGTGTATTCGAGTGCTAGGAGCAGGTAATTGTAACACCGCTAATATTGGCAATATTATCATCGCTATAATTAAAGAAGCAGCACCTAATATGCCTCTGCAAGAATTAGAAGTAGTTAGAGCCGTAGTTATACATACGTATAAAGAACTTAAACTTACTGATGGAATGATAATACAATCTGATGACAATGCAGCCGTTGTCATTGATCAGAAAGGAAATCCAAGAGTAAGTTGAGTTTTTGGTTCAGTTACTAAGGAGTTGAGAGAATTTAATTTCACCAAAATTATCTCATTAGCTCCTGAAGTACTATAAATACTGATAAATAATGTAGAAAAAATGTCAGGCATATTCTTAAAAAAAGATAAACATGCCTTTATATTTAGCTTGTAAATTCTTAAGAATTAGTTCACCATGGGTAATGATACTATTGCTAATCTAAGGACTTATATAAGAAATGCTGACATAGTAAACAAAAAATAGTTCGAGTAGCAGCTACTATTATTACCGAGAACATCACAAGGATTCTTCTACGAGAAGGTTTTATAGAGGATGTTAGGAAACATAGAGAAGGTAAAAAATCTTTTTTGTTTTAACTTCAAAATCTAGGGGAAGGACAGAAAAGAGATATATAACCGCTTCAAAGCGTATTAGCAAACCTGGTCTGAGAATCTGTTCTAATTATCAAGAAATCCCTAAATTTTTAGGTGGAATGGGGATTGAAATCCTTTCTAATTCACAAGGAATAATGACTAATTGAGAAGCTCGACAAAAAAAAATAGGAGGGGAATTATTATGTATTTTTTGGTAACTCCAAAACTAAAAGTAAATGCCTAAATTGCATTTTTGCCCCCAATATTGCAATACTGCCAAAAAAAGAAATAATATTAACAAAAGAGATTGTTGATAATAATTGATTGTTCAGTGTCAGAAATTTGGAAAGAATTCAATAATATTCAATGAATATTTTTAAGTAGTAAGAGCTGATAAAAAGAAGATATTGACAAAAAATAAAAAAATTGATGAAACGTCTTTAAAATAAAGAAATTATTCCTTTCTTTTATAAATCTAATGTCATTATAAATCTAATGTAATGTTCTTTTATAAATCTAATGTCATTATAAATCTAATGTCATAGTTAATAACAAAGTTAAGTTAATATATTAGTGGTTAAAACCTAAGAAAAATGAGTACCAAAAAAAAATTTATTATTATTAATGGCGTAGTTACCATAGCATATCCTAATGCTATGTTCTTAGTCCATCTAGATAATGATATAGATGTTTTAACGGTTATATCAGGTAAAATGAGATGTCGAACAATACAAGTAGTATCGGGAGATAGAGTGAGAGTTGAATTATCTGTTTATGATTTAAGCAGAGGACGTATAATATATACACATCCCATCAAATGAAAGGATGATGATGCTACCGATGAGGCCCATTAACAAAAGATTTTAGCATTTAAGAAAAGGACCACAAATATGAAAATTCATGCTTCTGTTCGCAAACTTTGCGAAATGTGCCACCTAATTCGTAGACGGAAACGCCTTGTTGTAATTTTTTACAATCTTAGGAATAAACAAAAATAGGGATAATTATCATTTATAAAGGAATTCTAAAATAGAATAAATAAATTTTGGCATCAATTTAATATACATATTATAATATATAATATTATTTGTTTGATACTTATTATTTTATTTTTTTACTTAAAAATATCAAAATTTATCAAAAATTATAAAAAGAGAAGAGTTGTGTCAAAAAATACGAAAAAATTTGTGTCAAAAAATACAAAATAATTTGTGTCAAAAACTAGAAGAAAATATGTGCCACGTAGAGCTACAAGAAGATTTTTTTCACGTAAAACTAAACATCGAATACTGAAAGGAGTTATTTACATTCGATCAAGTTTTCGCAATACCATTATTACTGTTACAGATACACAAGGGAAAACGGTTTCTTGGTCTTCTGCCAGTGCTTGCAGATTCAAAGGTACAAAAAGACGTTCACCATTTGCTGCTTAGATTGCAGCAGAAAATGTTGTTGATGCCTTAGTAAATCAAGGTCTTTTGAAAGAAGCAAAATTTATGCTAACTGGCGCTGGTCTGAGTAAAGAAACAACGTTGCGAACCATTTCTCAAAGTGGTATAGAAATAAATAATATATATGATGTAACTCCTGTGTCACATAACAGATGTAGATCTCCCAAAAGGAGACATGTGTAAGAATTGAATAAATTTAAAGAGAAAGAAATGATTAAATCATTTATTAAAATAATATTATGAATTAGAATGAAATATCAGTCTCAATAAAGATACCATAATTGAAGTGCATCGAATCCATAATAGAGAGTAAGCATTTTCATTATAGTCATTTCACTCTATCTTCGCTTCACAAAGGTCAAGCTAATACAATAGGCAGTGCAATAAGAACATTTTTACTCGGAGAAGTAGAAGGAACATGTATCACACGTGCTAAATTTCACAATATATCAAACAAATATTCCGTGATAATAGGTATTGAAGAATCAATACATGAAATTTTTATGAATCTAAAAGAAATTGTACTTCAAAGTGATGCATACAGAATTCGAGAAGGATCTATCCATGTTGTTGGACCAAAAAAAGTAACCGCTGAAGATATCATACTACCACCTTCTATGAGAATAATTGATACTGCACAACATATAGCTAACATAAAAAAATCAATTACCTTAGATATATCATTACAAATTGAAAAAGGCCGCAGATATATTATCCAAAATCCAAATAATTCCAATTCTAAGGATCAAATTTTTCCTGTAGATGCTGTCTTTGTCCCTGTTCAAAATATAAATTACAGTATTCACTCCTATTGGAGCGGAAATGAGACACACGAAATTTTATTTCTTGAAATATGGACGAATGGAGGATTAGCTCCTAAAGAAGCACTTTATGAAACTTCTCGTAAATTAATTGACTTTTTCCTTCCCTTTCTAAATGCAAAGGAAGAGAACATCGATAGAACAAACAGTCTAAGCGACAATATTACTCCTTCCTTACCTATTTCGCATACATCGACTGATACAAAGAGAATAATTTTCACTCAAATGTATATTGACCAATTAAACTTCTCTACTAGGATATATAATTGCCTCAAAAAGGAAAATATGAATACAGTATCAGACCTTTTCAATTACAGTGGAGAAGATTTAATGAAAATAAAACATCTTTGGGAACAATCTGTTAAAGAAATATTGGATTTGATGCGAAATATTGGAATTGATTCACTGGGGAATCCGGTTTAGATTTATAATAGTTCTATTTTTTCTCCCCATTCATTACCTTTCTTCTTTGACTATTCTATAACAATATTAGAAAGCATCTTACATATATCTAGGGAGAGACCATTTATCTTAAAACAACTACTCCCTAGATATATATAAACAAAAGATTTTTCTCCTCTCCTATATTAAGATATTCTAATTTATATCAAATTGGAAAATACCTAGAGTTAAAGATTCATTGATAGGTAACATTGCTCAAATACCTAACCAAAGAGCTGCTGCAATACCTATTAAGAATATTGTTGTAGCTACTGGACGACGAAATGGATTTTGAAATTGATTAACATTCTCCAAGAAAGGGATTGTCAATAGTCTTGCAGGTACTGAAGCCATTAAAAGGATACCTAATAATTTATTAGGTACTGTATGAAGTATTTGAAATACGGGGAAAAAATACCATTCGGGTAATATTTCCAAAGGAGTTGCAAATGGATTTGTCGGTTCACCAATCATTGATGGTTCTAGAACTGCTAAACCTACGGTACATGCAATAGTACAAAAAATGACTACTGGAAAAATATATAAGAGATCATTGGGCCAAGAAGGCTCGCCATAATAATTATGTCCCGTGCCTTTAGCTAATTTATCCCTTAATACAAGATCATTCAAGTCAGGTTTCTTTGTTATTGGGATAAGTAGATTTTTATGAATGAATCTATCCCCCAAAAGAACCGGACATGTCAATTTTGATCATCTGGCTTGAGAAATAGTTGAAATAAAAATGATGAATGACATATCATTACAATAAGTATAACTAAGAAGATCTATAGAAAATTCATAATTTTCTTTTTCTTTTTTCGCATGCTCAGTACCCAAGTAAGCTCACAAATTTGATCATGATCAATATGCCTTTTGGATCATCTTATTTCTTGTAATCTGTGTTTATCTAGACCCTCACAATGTATTTTACATACAAGGTATTGACTTGTTACTGATCTGGCCTTCTTCCTTCTTTAGACCCCTCCCTTTACTCTGATAATTTACCGTATTAAAAACGCAAGGGAAATGCATGCATTTTCATACTATGAAAAGCAAAGGATAAATTGAAGTAATAAATTTTACTTATTAAATGCTATTACTATTATCTGGATCTCACAGAGCCTAATTTAGATTTGATCATAGAAATAACTCTCTTATAATACACACAACAAAGTGTTCACCTTTTACCCAGGTTCTAAACCTCTTATTTTTGGAAAGAAAATTGGGACAGAGACACATTTCGATCGGAATCTTTATATGGCAGATCCTAAAATTGATCTGCACGGCCTAACTAATAGTTCAAGTCACACACTCCCATAATCCATTTTCTCCATTTAAGATGAGTATCTATTTCAATTCTTTGTATTAAATATACTTACTTATTCAATATACTTAATATACTTAATCATTGAAAGGAGAAATCCGAGAAACATGTTTTTCGCGGCAATGATATATTGAAAAATAATAGGTTTTTAGTACTGATACAAAATGTATATTTCCTTTTTATAAAGGACCTAAAATACCTTGTTTGCGGATCATTAGAAAATGCATTAACATAAATACAGTAGTAAGAAGGGGTAATATGAAAGTGTGTAAACTATAAAAATGGGTTAAGGGAGATTGACCCACACTAGCACTTCCGCGTAATAACTCTACCAAAGGAGTTCCTATCAATGAAATGGCCTCAGGCACACCGGTCACAATTTTGACTACCCAATAACCAATTTGATGCCAGCGTAAAGAATAACCGATAACATCGAAAGATACGGTTAATACAGCTAGAATTACACCCGTAACCCAAGTTAATTCACGAGGTTTTTTGAATCCACCTGTTAAATAAACGTGAAATACATGTAAAATAATCATTAAAACCATCATACTTGCTAACCATCGATGGACCGATCGGATTAGCCAGCTACAGTTCACTTCAGTCATTATGTATTGAATAGAGGCAAAAGCTTCTAGAATGGTTGGACAATAGTAAAAAGTCATAGCAAAACCGGTAGCTACTTGTACCAAAAAAGAAGTCAGTGTGATTCCTCCTAGGCAATAAAATATATTCACATGAGGAGGAACATATTAACTAGTGATATCATCCGCAATTGCCTGAATCTCAAGACGCTCTTCAAACCAATCGTCTACTTTATTGAGATAGGTAAACTCAAATCCCCCCTCTGAAAACCGTATATGAAAATTTCTTTTCATACGGCTTAAACAAGAACACTCAAATAATTTTTTTTTGAACAAAGTACATGGTTTGTAAAAAAAAAAATTACTTGATAGATATGATATTTACTTTCTTTGTATGAAGGAAGAGGATTCAGAATAATCCATGATTTCCTAAAATAAGAAGGAAGAAAAATTCATAGTGATAATGCTCAAATTTCAAGTTGGCTCATTCTTATGCAAAATACATCACTATAGGCCTTTTGAACGATCTTTTATCATATTCGTGATATAAAATAAAATAACTAGTATGGATGATCCATAGGAATTATCTTGTCGAGATCTCAACTCAATAGATGAATAAATCTAAACCCCAGACTTTCATTTCACCCTGATAATTTTTTGAATGCTCAGAAAGGTTTTATGGGTTAGAACCTTTCCATTTCATTGTTACTCACTATACTAACTAATAAAAATGGAATACTATCTCATTCTTTGGTCAGCATCCATATAAAGAGGAACATAGATCTCTCAATTTATTATCATAGTTCTATCAAATTATTGATAAGCTTGGTCACGAGGTCTTAAAAATAGGCATAAACCATAGTTCAGATTTTATTGAATTATTATACCTCATGCTCCAGATATTAACTATTAAAGAACTATTAGAGTAATATCTAATGAGGTAGGAGAACTATCTTTATTTTCTAAAAGACAAGAGACCGGTTTTTTGTACTAGAATAGAGATCAATTTTAGCAAGTCGCACACCCATAATTCCAAAAACCTTAAATTAAAAGAAATTAAATGATCAAACTACCATAATTTCATAACCTAAAAATGAAATCTATTCAAAATTATTCTTTAGTTATTTTTATTTTGAGTGAACTCGGGATCCGGGTAGTTTTTCTAGATCCAACTAATTGGAATTCCGTCTAATAAAATGCAAGAATTATAAATCTCCAAGATTATAGATAAGAATACTGCAAATAGAGCCATTGCAATGCCCATAAAAGGAGTAGTTCCCCATCTGATAGCAACTTTACCAGATTGTGTATTAAGTGGTTTTAAATAATTTCCTACAGTAGTTTGTAATGCTTAGTCCAGAATTTGCAAAAGAAATGCAGAATGAATTTAAAATGAGCATGATTGGTCCTATAAAATATTTTTTGGGATTGAATGTAAAGCAGACAAATAAAGAAATATTCATAAATCAGTCCAAATATGTGAAGGAAAAAATTGAAGACTTTTAAGATGGAAGATTGTAAGCCAATATGCACTCCTATGATAACAGGAAGAAATCTTTCTAAAGAGGATGATTCCACAACAGTTGACAAGACATTGTCCAAGTCTATGATTGGAAAATTTATATATCTAACTCAATCTAGACCAGACATATCTAATGCAGTTGGAATTGTTGGTAGATTTGTAGTTGAAACCAAGCCGAATCACCTAATGGCAATAAAGAGAATATTCAAATATCTAAAGGGAACTATAGACTATGGTTTATGGTATCCTAAATTAGAGAACGTACAACTTCATGTATATACAAATGTAGATTGGGTAGGTTGTATTGATGACAGGAAGAGTACTTCATGAGGAGCAGTATTTCTTTGAGATAGGTTGGTTTCTTGGATAAGAAAGAAGTAGAATTGTATCTCTCAGTCAACAATAGAAGCTGAATATGTTGTAGCAACATTGAATTGTTCAACAATAGTTTGGATCAAGTAGATGGTTAAAGATTTTGGTATTCAGGTTGATTATCCTATTGTTATTCATTGTGATAACACTAGCACTATCAACATGTCCAAAAACCCTATGATGCACGCAAAGAAAAAACACATTGAGATCAAATACCATTTTCTTAGAGAAAAATTTGCAGACAAAGAAGTAAAATTGGACTATGTGAGCACTAAAGAACAGTTGGAAAATATTTTTACAAAGCCTTTATCAAAAAATACTTTTGAGTATCTCAGGGAGAAGTTGGGTGTAATTCCCTTTCCTGAGTCTGAATAGATAAAGAAGCAAGTACATCAGTCCATGGTGACTGATGAATTGTTGAATACTCTATTTCTCGAGTAGTACCTGTGCCTAATTGTTTATGGAACCCTTTGCTATTGATGTCAAAGGGGGGGTATGTAGTTAGGGGGAGCATATACTCTGGGGGAGTATATAATCTTGTAACTTAAAAACATAGACAGAGAAGTTGCAGTAGTGTAGAGGAATCTTTGATGAGGATATTGAGAAGATTGTAAAATGAAAGAGGACACCATGTGTTGAAGATGTTTTTAATATCATATGTTTCCATCAATGTCAAAGGGGGAGATTGTTGGAGATTTACTTCTGGCAGCTAGTTTATTGTATGTTTATCATTGATGACAAACATACAATCAACTAGCTGCTAGAAGTAAATCTCTAGCATAATACTCATCTAGGATCCTAACAATTCACTAGGCATCTAGAAATAAATATATTTATTAAAACAACTTACATCATTAGTATAGATAATCCATCGTCATACATACTCTTCTCTAGGCTTTCTTGATTGTTAGATTAACTCATTTACTATGCAAATTAACATGGCATGCATAAATAATATAGCTTCTTGCCAAAACAGGGATACAAATTCTTCTTCCAAAATGAAAATGTGAATTATACCCTATGATAAAATCTTGGGGACATAAGTCCTTCACCCAAGGGTTTCTTAATTAAGCATTTACAAATTTTCCTGATATATTATTGCCTTTTCTAAACAATGTTAGTCCTTCAAAACTTATTTCTTAAGAGGGAAGAGAGAGACAGATTAAAATACACATGGAAATAAATTATTTGTTTCCTTCCTTTCAAGTTCCTACTTCAAGAAGTCACATGAGAGGGGAAAGAGAGAGATCATTCAAACTGTTATTATATAGAAAACTATCTATTACAACCTTATTCACTCTTGTTTCCTAGTTCCTCCTTTTACACAATGATCTATGCCACCACTCTCTTTCATCTTTTGCCAAGAATAAGAGAGAAATTCATTTTAAAATTTTAAACCAAGACACGACACTAAATTTTTCACATATTTCCTAGGTACAAATTATTAGCCTTGAACTTTAATTACTACCATTCCAGTCCTATAACAATAAAATCAAGTACTACCACAATCATTTCTTTCTTCGTATTAAAGGTGCAAATGCAATTCATTTCTAAGAAGGAAGTCAATTGGGAATTTATAAGAAGATAAAGTGCACAAAATTTCCAATAAAATATATTATAGGTAGGGTCATGAGATAATATTACCTACCACGGTAATTAAAAAATCGAGCATCCTTTTTACTTTAGGTTTTCCTAGAGATAACAATGTCATTTATCAAAAAGATGATTACACACAGAAGTCTAAGGAATTCCTTAACATCCTATCTATAGAAAGCATCCTTTTAACACATCATTAATCTCAGAATGCAAATCATAAGTTATAATATAACACAATCTTAGAGGAATCAGTTTACCTTTATAAGACAATGTATCATAAATACAAGAAACAAAGCCTTCATTTCCCTCGTTTCAAATTTTGCTGGAATACAGATGAAAACAAAGGAGACAAAGATAAAATATTCAATGTTATGCATAAGTGAGCTATGAGTCCCAGAGTTCCTAGTGTGGAAACCTAGGGCTCTAATACCAAGATGTCATGCCCCGCCAGGGAACCCAGGAGGACAAGCCAACTAACTACTAAGGTATGTGAATATATATTTTTTTAATGAAATATTATAACTAATCTAAGTCCTCACAAGTTCCCTAACACTGTTATTCAAGTAACATAATCCAATGTAATCATTTGACCATTAAGGCATTGATTGATTAATATAAATTTGCAATTCATTCCTTTACACTTAACATTAAGTTACATGTATAATCTTACCATCAATCCTAATATTTTAACATGCATCCATGTGCTTTATCCTTTATTAAACTTATGTCATTATTTACACTATTCATTAGGCATTCAGATGAAAGATAAACATCTGATGGATATGAAATGCCCTATATACTTTATTATTTCATACACATTTGTGAAACATAGTAACCATAATCCAATATTAAATTCTATAGCTATTTATTCATAGATTCATTAACTCATAATTATTTTCCACAACCATACATCAAGACATAGCACATTCATTCATAAATACATTATTTCATATTAAGTCTAAGATCATTTATAATACCAAAAGTAATAAAAGATAGGTGAATAAATACCCTAAACAATTATCTTTTCGTATTGATAACATATAATATTTTCCCTTTCCTTTTTCCTAGATCTACCCATTCCCTTATACATTGCTTTGAATTACATTGATATACATCATATCATCAGATCCAATGATTTACAAGAAAATTCTTTTACAATAATGCACATGCATAAGCACATCTTTAAAGATACAATAAGAAGTCTTCAAAACTAGAAATCCAGAAGGAACAGGAGCCAAGAACATCTATCTGATCACGAACAGTACCTCAATATAATAAAGATTAACCACCCAACCACATGGATCCAAAAATATTCCAATCCCCCGTGCTAGGAGACAGAGACCAAGGTCCACGCAAGAAGGTAGCAACTAGGATACTCCTAAGGTAATGATATCCCTTCCCAAAACATCACACAACTGAAAACACAAGAAGATCACAAAGACATGAAGCACATGGGTAGGAACTATAAGACACACGCTAGGTGAGTGTAATCACATAGAACTCACCCTTTGGATTTCCTTGGTCAACCACTCTTGGCCCCGGCCCCAGCCCCCAAGTAGGCACATGCGGAACTGAACATCTCTCATAGGGACGAGACTATCTGATTCTGCTATCACAATAGAACCTTCTCCCATTCCCATTCATAGTATTTACTAGCACTACCAGTATGGGTGAGGCATATCTTATTTAATGTGTAGTTCCCTTCCCATAAATTATTATTGTTATCATTTGATTTAATAACTCCACAGTGGGTTGTCCTGGTACTAGCAACTTAGGGCCTTGGCCCACACTGTGAGCCACTCAACTAGTGTTCTTAGGTTCCCTACCTTTAGAAAACATCAAAAGGGAATAACAGACCCATATAATAATCCATAGGAAGGCATAACATTTTCACAACATCAAACAGTTGAGTTTAGGAAAGCACTAGTTGTCTTGAATCCTTTGGACAACCCTAAACCGCAATCAAGTACACAGATAGATAAAAGACATCCACATTGCATCAAATGCATCACAAGGGATTTAAAATTCATAATTACATCAAGTACTTCAACCCAACAGAAATCATAACATCTGAACGTCATTGGATTGGGTTTAGGAGATCATTGATTGTCCCTAATCCACCGAACATTCCTAAACCCTAATCCAACATACAAGCTAATAGATAACACATAAAAAGACATCAAAATGCACCAATCATCAAGTATTATACAAAAACATATACCCAATTCCTTTTGGTACCAACTCAAACAACAAAACATCATAACAAGATCACATTGCAGAAAACACATGTGTTGATTCCTGAAATTTGTCTAAGTCAGAAATTTCCTAAAACCTTCAAAATCTAGAATCTTTATTTGAACTCCTAGGAGGATGAAACCACTCTCAAACATCCTGGAAGGCATTACATAAAATGTAACTTAAATTATAAGGAATTAAGATTATGTATCTTGTACTTAAATGTTACATTTTATGTTTTGCCCTAAGGCTGAAATCGAACGGAGACCACCCTAAGCTCTAATATGGATTCCCAAAATTATCCAAAATCTTGAGAGGGTTCCAAAAGTTCCTAAACATAATACCATATGAAAAATAAGTGTCCTACAATTTTACACACCCCCTAGGGTCAACACTGGGTCAACACGACACCCTAAGCCCTTTCAGAAACCCTAAAAACCAATCTGGAAAAGTCCTACGCAGGTGGTAGCCCAAGCTGCGTAGGTGGTAGCCTAAGCTATGCATGTGGTAACCTAATCTATGTAGGTGGTGCTTCATCCTGTGCAAGTGTTCACGCATCCTATGTAGGTGTTTCCTCGAACCTCACAGGTAGTGAAAATCCATGTTTATCCAAGAAAATGGCTTACAAAGTTTGTTTCCAAGATGAATTGGGAGAGGTGGAGGTATAGGAAGTGAAATCATGACAAGAACCATTTTAGATCTCCATGTCTTCCTTTTAAAACATCCCTCAAACCCTTCTTCCCTACAAGTTACTCCTAGATACATAGTCAGAGAGAAAAATGGGCACACAGACCAACATGAAGACAAAGAGGAAGAATGGAGTTCTCTAGAATCTGAGAGTATTTACAAGCATAATCAAAGCACAAGGAAATGCTACAAGGATACTATGAAGACTCAAACTCTATCAAAATCATGAAGGAGGATAAAATAAGTAGAATACATGATAGTGAAAGAAAATAATACCTAATATCTCATATAAATATATTCATCCTAAGGCTATACTTTTACTAATGCAGACAAAATACATTATCATTGTAAATCCTTACATTGCAACTCAAGTGGTAAAGTAAACAGATAAAAAAAATACATTCCACAAGATCAAGCAATCATATAAAGAGGATGATCCTCCAGGATAGATCCTACCTGGGGTCCTGCAGAGATACCATTGGAGAAAAACTCCAGAACCTCCAATCCTTCTTCAATACTCCCCCAGATCCTTTTACAGGATGTCACAAGCATACTCTGGAAATTCTATGGATCCAAAAATACTTTCTTATCAAAATAATATAATGTTTCCTTTATAAATCATTACCAGCTTGCGTACCCATCTACACAAGCCTTCCTTTCATATATATGTTGTAGGATTGGTTGGACAGGAAGTTTCAACTGATGCAACCATCCACAACCATCTTCTAGTTATTAGTTTTAATAGTTCTAAGTTAATTTTATTAGGTAGATTGTTTTCCGAGAATGCTTTTAGTTTATTTACTATTATTTTATTCTCACTTTCAATTTAGATAAAGATTAGTTACTTTTCTCTCTTAAGGAATAATTAGTAATTTACTTTTATTTTATCCAAGGATGAAGTGGT
>MU226412.1:2129482-2144095 GCA_018584345.1 Thuja plicata
TTTATATGTGTGTGTGTGTGTGTGTGTGTGTGTGTGTGTGTGTGTGTGTGTGTGTGTGTGTGTGTGTGTGTGTGTGTGTGTGTGTGTGTGTGTGTGTGCACCCATATGCCTATGTGTATATATATCCATGCAAATATTATTATAAAACATACATTAATGAATACACTTGACAAGCTTATTAACATGCATTTAATTCCATAATACCATCAAATTATTACTAGCCGACAGTCCAACCACAAAAAAATATTCACCTAGTCCTAGGGACTATAATGAATATCCACAATGAATAAAACCTAAGCAACCAAAATCGGACATCAATCCATAATCAAAGGACAAACGCAAAAAGACCCATCCCGGGAGCAGGGATCAGGGCTAGGCTTACTCTTGCGGGACCAGGTATTATCTCCATAATAATAACAGTGATAGAGGATTTTAGGGCACACTGAGACCTCTGAAGCCAAGTGAAGTCGATGCCCAGTACCTGTGAGCCTGCATCATAGAGAAGAACTAAACATGTGGATTGATATACATATTAAAGAAGACATTGCAGACAGATGATCGGGATCAATATATCATGTGGACCTCATCCATGTGAGTAACTACAACTTCGTCCCGAATGATGAAGACACATCATGTACATACACACACACACAAAAAGAATGTAACATGAGGGAAAACTCTTGTGGGGGATTTGTTCACTCGCCAGAAACTTCTACAATTTCATGATTTTATTGCAAATTTTGACGGGATTAAATGCACGCTTGACTGTCAAAATATCAAGCATTTGAATGGTGTTCTCAAAGTTACCACGTGGGTACTTGGTGTGCAGTTGGAGTGTAGGGTGAGAAAGATGGTGCGTGCCCTTCTCAACATTATAGGGTTACCAAATCCTTATTCTCCAACACGTTTCTATAAACTTTGGCATTCAAAATAGAAAATACTGATTCACTCAAATGAGTGGAATTTATGGGAAGAAGGTGACGCCTCAAAGGACATTGCCAAGGTTGTGCCCTCTCTATGAAAGCATACCTCGAATCAAGAATTTGGAGGTGCAGATACTCCATTTCAGCCACTCCAACCCAACATTGTTGTTGAATTAGGGTGGGAATCAATTGCATATGCAGAATAGAGGAGTGGATGGGACTTGAATCTTGTGGCTCCTTCGGGTTGGATTTTGAATGCTTTGACACTTCATGGTACTGGTTGGGAGGTGCCTACTCCTATAGACTCAGCAGACGATTGGAACAAAGGATGGAATTCACAATCTCTATTCAAATGTCCACAAAATGAGGCTGCAGAGATGGAGGAGTGATCCATTTGCAGTGGGTGACAGCTCATGAGCCGAATGCAGATTTCTGAGCATTAAAGTTTTTAATCAATTCATATCAAAACATATGTGTAATGTTTTGAGCCCATGTGACTGGTTTAGTGGATAGGTTTAGATAGTTTAAGTATACCTCATAATTTTGAATTTTTCCCCCTCGATTTTGTCATGGTGTTAAAAATATTATGGGTCAAAATTTTGTAATAAGTGATGATTCCGGGTTTTCTTGCTGATTCTTTCCCAGATGAGCTTTCGAATCAGTTTATAAAGAATAATATATATAGTGTCTTGCCCACTTTTTCTTAAAAAAAAAAAAAAAACTCATCATAGTCATAATAAATGTCCTAAAATCATTAAGTGTCATACAAAATTCATAGAACGTACTTTAATAGAAGCACATATCAACATAGCATCCTAACTGTGTTCAGAAAGGTATTGAAGGTCCTTTATACATGCATGGGGACAAACACATACAAAAATGATACCTTCAGACAATATGTCTGATATTAGAATTCTGAGGTACAATCCGCTAAAATTATTATAAACAACTTATAGGAAAACAAGTATTAAGCTATAAGGGAACATCTAAAGATCTTACTCAATTTAAAAAGCACAAAACTTGTATTAGGGTTAGAGGGGTATTACATGGAGGGAAAGATTGTCATCGTCAGGGTAGGTTTGAATATTATCCTCTGTGAGGAGTAAGTCGGTAGCAAGCTTTTTTTTAAGAAATCTATAATCCTTGGCTTTCTTCCTACCAATGGTTTGCAACAAATTTTGCCACGCAGTAATATTCTTATTCCAAGTGTCAATATGGGAGGGGTTACCAGAGTTATTTTTATTGATAAGTCTAATAAGATTTATAGCAGAAAGGATGTCCTCATCCTGTAGAAGGGAAGTATTAAGGATAAATTTGGAGTTCCTAGGTTTAACCTTAAGGGGAGAACTATTGACTCTAATGCAAGTCGAGATCGGATGATGGTCAGATAGGGCAGTAGGAGTCCCAGTAACAAGATGACCAAATTTATTAGGGATGAAGGAAAAATAATTTTTGTTTGCATAAAACCTATCTAGCCTTGACTAAATTCTAGAGGGACCATTTTGAAATTTGCACCAAGTGAACTACAGACCAGAGCTATTGGATCTTGCTTCATTCAAAGGATCAAAGAGATACAAATGGTGTTTCATCCTTTTCCACTGAATTTTTTCTAGATCTTTCAGAGAGAGGGGATTTCCACCACTCTTGTTGTAATCTCCATAAAACACCCAAGGGATATCAGGAAGAGTGGTTAGCCAATCCCATATCACAGACCTCTCTTTGTAATCATTGGAGGCATAGACCGAGCATATGCCAATAGAGGAGCCATTAATATTAATGGAAACCTAAAAAACCCTATTACAGGGGGAGACACTATGACCAGTAATAACCTTTTCCCATTTAGGGTTGACAAGGATAGCCACTCCACCTTTACTCCTTGGGTGTTTAGTGTATAATTTAGAAGCATCTTTCCAAATGTAATCAAGATTAACATCAACAAAATAACTATTAGATTTAATCTCTTGGAGTATAAGGAAATTGATACTATCCATGGAATTCAGAAATCTTTTAACCATGAGCTTTCTATCAAGAGATTCCAACCCCCTCACATTCCATGATGTAAAATTCATGAGGAAATTGTTTTTTATTGGGGGGGGGAGCACTTATCACCATGGAATCCAATAGGTGGGGAAATCTGAGAGTCATTAGAATCATTTTGTTTCTTCTTATTTTTAGATCCAAACAGTCTCCCTTTCTTCTTGGATTTAGGGAGGTCACTAGAGTTACTAACATCCTCATTATCTGAAGATAGGGAGGTGGAAAATGCCAACTCCATATCAGCATGGTTGTCACAGGGGATATCCCTTGTATTTGGGCTTGTAATGGTGGCATTTGTATGTGTGAGGGCCGGTATAACTTCAAGCACAAAACCATCCTGAATCTCTTTTAAATCCTTTTTAGGTTGCTGAGGTTGAGGGTTGGGGAGAGCCAGAGTCTTAAGGGTATCACAGAAAGAAAGATGAGAAAAGGCATTGGGATTACATGGGTTAGTAGTAGGGGTCAGGGAAGTGGGCGGAGCCAAAGTAGGGGTGGAGTCATTAGCTTGCTGCAAATTTTTCCTTCTTTGCTTAGAAGGTTTTTTAATAATTGTTTGAAAACCTTTAGCGTCCATCATCATATTGTTGCTGGTTAAAGCATCAGGGGTGTTAGTAGGGATAGGATGCGAGGGAGTTCTCTAAGAGTTAGAAGGTTTGCTCACATCATCTTGGGAGTTTAATCCAGTTTGGGTTTCTTCAGAGGGCGGGGAAGCTTAGGTGACCATGGTATGCTTACGGGAAAGAATGGGGCAATATTTCCTTAGGTGTCTCTCCTGCCTACATAAAAAGCAAGCATTAAGCCCACCAAGAACTTCAACTGGGCAATTATAGGTTTTGTCTAGGATTTTAACATCCAGGGATTCTGGGATGTCAAATCCTGGTCTTAAGGAGATCAAAGCCCTAGTATCCATGTGAGGGATGAGTCGTGAAGACTTGTCCATCCTCACCAATTTCCTAGGAGGTTCCAAAACTTGTGGGAGGAAGTGCCACAGGAAAGGTGGGACATTTTTAACCAATATCCAGTGCGGGGAAGACAAGGCAAGAACCTCATCATGAATAGCTTCAAGTGTCCAAGATAGGGCACGGAAGGAGGTATTACCAACAGCCTGATACTGCCTCTTCAATACTTCCTCCTGTGCGCTAGGGTTAGTGAAGAAAATAACTAACAAACCTTTTTGTATTTGACGACAAAAAGAAATATGTAAGCCAAGCTTCAGATTCCAGAAATTGTGAAACCAATTGTCCATAAATTTCCTAGCAGGACACTTCTCTATTTCCACAGTAGCAAAGAAAATAGCAGAGTTCCTTAATCTATTCTTTTCCTTAGCAATTTCATCTATCATTTCAGGAGTGGGGGAGATGGAGAGAGGTGTCACAACGTCACCTAAACCCTTACCAGTTGTGATGGTTCCATCATGAGAGGCAGAGAAAAACCTAGTACTAGCAATAATGGGATCCAAGTGAGACGCCACCACCGTAGAGAAGGTTTTCTTTGTAGGAATGAGACTAGGAGATGAGGAAACACCTCTAGTGGAGGCATTAATGGGCTCTAACACAGGCTCCATAGGAGCCTGTGAAGAGATCAAAGATCTCCGAAGATGAAACCAAAACAAAGCTCAAGAAAAGAAAATTAAAAATTGAGTTAAATGAGGAGAGAGAGGAGTGTGTACACCTATCTTTCATGTGAATCAAGGAGCCCCCCGGTTAGCAGATCAGGGTTAGAAGAGACTACATTCGCAGTCATAGTTCCAATTCATCCTCTTTTAAAAATAAAAAAAATATCCTTTTTTGCTAAATTTACTATCTCTTGTAACTAAATAAATTTATTTATAAAATTATATTCACTTTATGTATATACATTTTTCATAAATAGTTTAAAAATCTAAAAAAAAAAGATAAAGTTTGGTCAATGTATAAATTATAATCATAGGCAATTTGAAAAAAAAACATAACTAATTTAAAAATAACTTTTTCCCTATATTGACTTTCGCTCTTGATTAATAAATTTATTTGTAAAATTACATTCACTTCATGTATATGCATTTTTTATAAATAGTTTAAAAAACTAAATAAATTAGTAAAGTTTGAACAATGTATAAATTATAAACATAAATAATTTTAAAACTATATTCACTTCATGTATATCTATTTTTGATAAATAGAGTAAAAAGCTAAAAAAAATAGTAAAGTTTGATCAATATAAATGATAGTAATTGGGTTGTTGTCAATCATAACTAATTTAAAAATAATCCTTTTTGCTAAATTGATCAAGTATATCTATTTTTAGTAATTGGGTTGGTAAAAAATGTCTAAACATTAGGGATCCCTACAATATTCCTTTCAATTAGGGATTAATTGGGTCCCTAAAATATTCCTATAAATTAGGTAGCCTTATGTATACAATTTTACAAAAATCAAAACTAATTTTAACGTATCTAAATAAATTTATTTGTAAAATTATATTCACTTATGTATGTGCATTTTTCATAAATAGTTTAAAACTAAAAAAAAAATATTAAAGTTTCATCAATGTATAAATATAAAGATAAACAATTTAAAAAAAAAAAACTAATTTAAAAAAAAAATCATTTTTACAAATTGACTATCTCTGATAATTAAATAAAATTATTTGTAAAATTATATTCACTCCATGTATATGTATTTTTCATAAATATTTGAAAAAACTAAAAAAATTAGAAAAACATTATCAATATATAAATTATAAACAAAATTTTAGAAAGACATAATCTCTATTTTTAAAAACTAATTATTAATATTAGATTTTAAAAAAAACTATTTATAAAACATAATTTAAAAAAATATAGTCCATATTTTAGTATGTGTGGTTAGGCTAGATACAATTTATAATATTAAAACTTACTTTCACCATATTTAAATAAGTTGACATTATTAATATTTGTTAAAACAAATTATATATTAAAACAAACTATATCAACCAAAAAATATAAAAATTATTTTTCTTCTTGATTGGCTAATAATTATTTTGTATATTGTACAAATTTTATATTAATTAATTATCCTTACTAAATTTGCTAAAATTAGTTTATAGTTTTAAAACTTATTATTATTAAATTATTATCTTGTGATAAAATCTATTATTTAGCCACTACATGACACTTGTTGATCTTGTATTCATGTCATAAAATCTTCTAGAGTATTGATGAGATTTATGTATTTTTACAATAATATGGTTTATGTGTTTTACTACTATATAGTTTAGAAGTGTTAAACTATTTTAACAAATCTATTTTTCTTTTCTAATGTTGTTTTATAGCTTTATACTCATCTTAGGATGCTAACCATATTAAAGTTTTGAGCAATATAAATGATAGTAATTGGGTTGGTAAAAAATCCAACTAAATAAATTTATTTGTAAAATTATATTTACTTATGTATGTGCATTTTTCATAAATAGTTTAAAAAACTAGAAAAAATATTAAAGTTTCATCAATCTATAAATTATAAGGATAAACAATTTTTAAAAAAATCATTACTAATTTTAAAAAAATCAGTTTTGCCAATTGACTATCCCTCATAACTACATAAATTTATTTGTAAAATTATATTCACTTCATGTATATGTATTTTTTATAAATATTTTTAAAAACTAAAAAAATATTAGAAAAACTTGATCGATATATAAATTATAAAAAATTTAGAAATATATAATCTCTATTTTTAAAAATAGTTTTTCAAAAATTTTAATATTAGATTTTTATTAAAAATATTAATATTACATTTTTCAAAAGTAAATATAAAACATAATTTAAAAAAAATATAGTTCATATTGTTGATCTTGTATTCATGTCATAAAATATCCTTCAGTATTGATGTGGTTTAAGTATTTTTACAATTATATGGTTTAAGTGTTTTACTACTATATAATTTACAAGTGTTAAACTATTTTAACAAATCTATTTCTCTTTTGTATTGTTGTTTTATAGCTCCATTCTCATCATCTTAGGATGCTAACAATATTCTCACCGTGAACATCATGGAGGATTTCATAGCTGAGATTTTTGGGCTTCGCACGAAGGGCATCAAATTCTTCCGGGACAGTAAGGTATCACAAAAGTCCATTCGACACTTTCCCAAGAGTAAGGAGGAGAAAAAAAGTCTTGTAAAAGAGTCAAGAGGATGCTATGATGTGGCATCGTTCAAAGAAATCTGGGCTACTGTTATTATGGTGGTCATGGAGTATGTAACCCTGGACGATAGGTTTAAAAGAGCCCATTCTTACGACTTTGTTTTTCTCTATCATTTTCGGCATAAAATTAGGGTTTCCCTGCCTTTCTATATTTTGCAATCTCTCTGTTCAAGCATTTCCTAGCACAAGAAGAAGGAGAAGAAACCCATTCTTCATGAAGGGTTGATTCTATTAATAGTAGAACACGTAAAGAAGATGGCTAGTGTAAGCCCTGTCATAACCCCGTCTAAATCTGGTTCGGGGAAAAAGAGAATTAGGGATGTGAATGTGAAAGATAAGAGCTCGACAGGTAAAAAATTAAAGAAGGATAAGGAGACTACCATGGATACGGACACCTCTGCTGACAGTGTGGAAGACTATGATAATATGGTTGATTCCACCGAGGAAGATAGTTACTCTACTTCCTCGGTCCCAAATCCGGCTTCGGAGGAGAATGATAACACAGATGAAGAGGTTACCATTTGATTATTGCTAAGGTGGACTCTCTGTAGACTCAGCTGGAGTCTGACCCTAAAACTATGGTGTACAAGGTTACTAATGATGAGGACAAAAATGTGCAACAGTTACAAGCCAGAATGGAAACCATGGAGAATACCATGACAAAACACATGCAAGACTACAACAATTTTATGGGTTCAGCCATGGATTGTTTCCTGAACATTAAGGTTGAGCTAGATACTGGGTACCCAAGTAAAAAAAAAGAGGATATCACAGAGAACTTGGAAGATGATGGCCCTAGAAAATGCACTAGATCAGCAAGAAAGAAGAAAATTCATGAAAGGATCCAGGAACTTTCAGAGTTCAATGCAGCGATAAAGAAGAAATCTAAAGCGAAGTAGGAAGCTGCCGAGGCTTGTAAGGAGCTTATCTAGGGCTCTGGTTTCTGGTTCTGCTGGTTTGTCTTTTTTGCTGGTCTTTGGCTTTTGGTTTTTTCTTGGTTTTTTATTGTTAGTTTTGGCTTTAGCATACTGGTTTCCAGTCCTATTTCTTTTTGGAGTGCTTCAATGTTTAAACTTTTATTCTAGCTTGTAAGGGGTTTCGGGTCCCCATTCAAAACCTATTTTTCCCTGTAATCAAAAACAATATTCTCACAAATTTATAATTCTTAGAAAATTAATTTATAAATATATTACAAATTCAAAGCATAACTTTACTTAATATATTATCTATACAATTCTTGGATGTCTTCTTCCAAACTTCTAGCAAAATATTTATCCTTTTCTCTTTTGCTACAAATTTTTAATACTAATCTCCTTTGTTACTCAAATGATATGAGAGTACATGATTTGAGAAAATAGCTTATTTTGTAGATATGAATCGATTGAGACCAAATTTTGAATCGAAGGAGGAAAGGAGGCAATATCGAAGAGCATATCAAATAGAATATCAAAAATGACAACAGGAACAAATGACAGACACTCAAAAAGAAGATGAAAGAAGGAGGAATAATGAAGCTCAAAGACAAAGATATGCTAGACGAAGGGCAAGATTATCCATTCAAGAATTAGAATCTGAAAATAGAGAGAAAGCAAATAGGAATATAAATAATCACCAACAAACACCTAATGAAGTCTCTCATTCTAAAAGAGGAGGACATCAAGTTGATTTTGACTAAAGTGGTAGATACAATCAACCGTTGACCACAAATATGGATTTGAATCTTCAAAATGAAAATTCAAGACTAACAAAATGTGTGCCTGAAAGACCTCATCAGGGAAATCAAATTAGGATCAACTTAGGTGTTGAAGGTGATGTAGAAAATACACAATACCCAAATTTAATTATTCAAAATGATTTCAAGAGATTCCAAATGCAATTTTGACATCAATTAGATAGCTTTAGAATGCCAAATATGTGTTATATTTGTCAATAATTTCATCTAGGAATGAAAGTATCTCACACCTTAGGAGGTCCAGTGTACAATATATGTCGATAAGAGACAGGAATAAATAGATTTTCAGCTTCAAATAATATGGATCCAGGGCCACAACCAGAGGAGCTTTCAAACATAACTCAAGTTGAGGAAATGATTATTGAATGTTTCATCCCCATAATATAAGTTACAGATGCAACACAGGGTCCATATAAATACAAAGGACACACTATAAGTTTCACACAAAATATAGAGCATGTTTCCAAAATATTACCACATTGATTAGATAATTTTCCAATCATTATTGTTCAAAGGAGAGATCAACATGGCACACACTAGTACTTTATTGTGAATAGGGATCGTGTCTATAAAGCACTCAAATACAAAGTAGAGCATGACAAATCTTACTCTGATGTTAGAATTAATGAAGATGCTCTCAACAATCTCCCTAAAAATATGGATGAAAATATTTTTAGTAGATTGAAGACAATCAACATGCAATTTGATTCAGATGCAAATGAGATTGTTTTTATGGGTCCAATCATTGAGACAGATGAAGGTAATGTAATAGAGCACACAACATCAATGGCTTCGAGACCACCTAATGCCCAGAAGGAAATGGAACTTATTTGTGCATGGATAAATAACCCTGATGCAAACCCAACGTCACTGATAGATTGGCCAAGTATTGGTGCATCTCCTATTAATGAATATGTCACATTAGGATTGCTTGATATGGTATTTCCAACATTGTTCCCTAATGGAATATGTGACTGGTTAGAACCACGGATGAGGTCGGTGCATCTCCATGAATTTGTGAAGCATCTATTGTGGTGTAGGGATCACCATTTTGGTAAACATCCTAGATTCAGATATTTCATGATGAACATGGTAATGAGATAGCATGCACAAAATTCATCTTCAGTGTTTGTAAATAGAACCTTTAAAGATATGCCAATTACTATCAATGAGTTACACCAACATATGGAAAACACACCTCACTCCAATTTGGCAGATAGGTTGATGTGGTTTGGGACAACATTGAGGGGAACAAGGTCATACTGGGATAATTGTCATGAAGAATTAATAGATATGCTTCAGGAAATTGGTTCTCCTACAATATTTTTCACATTCAGTGTAGCTGATATGTATTGGCCCGATTTGCATGCACTAATGCTAGGAACAATGCCGACTACTCCACGAGAAGCTTAGAATTGGTGGAAACAAAATTTTATTAACTATCCTCACATAGTGGAACATTATATGCACTTAAGACACTCTATATTCAGAAAAGAAATTTTATAAAAGGGAATGAATGCTAAAGACTATTGGTCTAGATGTGAGTTTCAACATAGGGGGTCCCTGCATATACATGGATTTATATAGATCTATGGGGCACCTAATATGGACAATATTAATTGGTCGAATGAGGAGGAGAAAAAAAATGCAGAAAGATATTTCCATTCTATTGTTCATGCATGAAACCTTGGAGAAGATACTCACCAGTGTAATATACAGACACTTTTATAAATATTTTGATACATTTATAATGTCATACAACTAATATACAAATTTTTTTCTTATTTTGAATTGTAGGTGCTCCTAAATTTTGAACAACATCCATGTCTCAAAAACACGAGACAACTTGTAGAGGTGGATCTAGACCATGACTATGAAGAGATACTAAATTGTGTAGAACAACACACAATTTGTAAGGAGGGGGCATGCCTATGGAAGAAAGGGGGAAAGATGGTTTTCATGTAATCATTTCATTGTAATTAATATTTATATCAAACTTTCATTTAATACAAAAGTGAGGAAACTAGATATAGGACTTTCTTATATTGATTATAGGTATAATGCTCCATGGCCATTAAACCTGGTGGGATCAAAACTATATGAAGACATAGAAAAAGGTGAAAAGAATTTGAACCAGCAAGAAATGATGATAGAGTGAATTCACATAATCACCATGTACTACAATTATGGAGAACGAATATAGATTGGCAACTTGTTCTTTCCAAACATGCATTAATCAAATTCATTGCAAAGTATGCAACAAAAGCTAAAAAAATCTCAAAAACATACCACCAAATGTTAATATGCCTCTCCAACATGCAAAACCCTTATAATTTAGCTGGACGAGCATATAGGAGGCTTCTTACTGAGATATTTATAGAAAGAGACATTTGGGCTTAGGAAACATGTCATATGCTATTAGAACTTCCTTTGGTTGAGAGGAGTAGAAGATTTGTTAATCTAAATGTTGCACGTGAGGTGTTCAAACCTATAACTATAAATGATTAAAATAATGACTTGAACAAACAAAATCATTCATTGATGGGTACAAAAGAGGGCCATTATGTATGGAAGGTGTCTCTTTAAGTGATGTAGCCAGATCATGGTTATATAATCCTAAAAGAAGAAAATAAAACAAATGGGAGCCAAGGGAAAGAGAAGCAATTGTCAAAGTGTTTCCTAGGTTTGTATCTATTCCTTCATGAGATTCGGCTAAATGGATTAACTTTTGTTTATTAGAGTTATTGCTCTATAAACCATTTCATGAAATAGAATTGGATGTTGGTCATGATGACGACTCTATAATAGCAAACTGGGAGTCATTCAATTACAATCATTGGCATGTTGAACATAGAACAACTATAGAAATGTTGAAAACCAAAGTGATTGTAAAATTGAAGACAATGAAAATATTCATAGAAATACCACAGAGCATGAGTGGAAAATTATCTAGGCTGCATCATGGTCAAAATATACAATGTTCATAAATAGATATGTTGGCAAGAAGATACATTGATACACATACAAATTGGTATGTTGATTATCAAGGAAAAGAGTACACTTCTGCATCAATCAATTTCATAAGTAACATGAAGGATTGTGGATGTCTTATATACGATGACATGCCCCAATGCATCAATTACATAACCCTCAGTGAAAAAAAAAAAGACAGTCAACATAATCATGTCACACCACCACAAAAATCAGAATGGAGATCCATTGTTCATGATAATCCAAGGAACAACAGGAACAAGAAATTTATATCTAATTGGTGCCATTAGTCAATCTCTTAAATTTTTTGCAATGCCCTCCCATTCTCCTCTTCTATTAATTGCACCAACAGGAGTCACAACATTCAATATCGGAGCCTCTACAGTTCATTCAAAATTGAAAATCCCAATATGAGATTTTTCTCAGCTAGAGGGAACAAGACTCACATGTTTTCAAGAAGAAATGACACATATAAAATACATTTTGATCGATGAAATGAGCTTCATTGGTCAGAACATGCTGGAAAACATAGATTCACAGATCAGACAAGAATTTCCACAAAGTGCACACATAAGCATTGCAGGTAAAGATTTCATTTTTTTTGACAAATAGATAATTTATATTTAAAAAAATTACACTTTAATGAATTGAAAAGGAATAAAAACTGCATATTTTAGAAAATAATTATTTTTGTCAATTAATTTTTCAGGTGTATCTATGATTTTGGTAGGAGATTTGGGTAAGATACCTCCAGTCAATGATAGATCGACATATGATAGTAATAGACGAGCAAATTTAGTATGGGAGGAATTCAAAACTGTTGTTATTTTAGATAAATATTTAGACAAGATGGGGAAAACGTCCAACAACTAAGATTTCGCCAACTTTTGACAAATCTAACAGATGCAAACCTACAAATTGATGATTGGAAGGTGCTAATGATGAGATCCCCAACCAACATAAATGCTACAACAAATTATGATTTTGAAAATTGTGTCGCTTTGTTCTCAATAAATGAAAATGTTCATAGTTGTAATAAAAAAATGATATATTCATTGAAGCATCTTGTTGCACGTACAAGAGAAGATTGTTCAAATGATGAGCTTGATCTAGAGTTGTTAATTTGTAAGGATTCAAGGGTCATCCCGACTTCAAATCTTTGGATACAAGCAGGTATTGTAAATGGTGCTCTAGGATATATTCGAAAGATTGTCTACAAATAAGGCAGTTCTCCACCCGAACCTCCAACATATGTGATGGTTGAGTTTGATAATGATTATGGGATGCCATTTGAATATCTTCATCCAAAAATAACTCCAATAACACCAATAAAAAATGGAAGAACACTTCAATTTCCCTTATGATTTGCATGGGCATTGACTATACACAAATCTCAGGGTTTGAATCTTCCAAAAGTGACAATTGATATAGGACCCAAAGAAAGAACATGGTTGAAATTTGTGGCAGTTTCTCGTGTAAAATCTCTATAGCATCTGAGAATAATACTTCCATTCACATATGATGGTTATGAGAAAATGAAAAAGGGTAGACAGATTGCCAAGCGCAAGGTTGAAGAAAACAGGCTCAAATTCTGAATATAATTGATGTAATTTATTATTTTTTGAAACTTGCTCTACTATTTTTAATACATTTTTGTCAACATTTTATATAGTATTGTATGCTTTGACAAAGTCTATTGAACAAACATAAATGATCAAAAAATATTACATGAATTTAAACAACCCAATTTAAAGTCAATGGCCACATATGTTTTGTTATGTTCTTCTATTTGCATCACTTTATGTCTAATAACTAGTTGAAAATTTATTTGTGTCAAGATATCAAATTGATTAAATATAATTTTTGTTTCTTTGATAACATCCATTTTCTTAATGGTTACTAGATTATTTACGCAAAATTCTAATAAGTTTCTAAAATTATAGTTCTTCACTTGTGCTTCAATGAGTACTAATTGTTTGACCTTATCATGCTCAATTATTCGTAATCGTGGTGACCTAAATGTGTCACTAATTGTATTTTCAAAAGGAATGTGTTGCATTAAACTTATATGAAATATCTTATATGTCGCAAATCATATTTTTTTGATTCATTTAATTACTAATATCCTATGCTATATTTGAGACATTTAATAATTCTAAAGAATGTATATTTAGAGGAACGAATTTTCAAAATACAATAATGGTCTACATGCTTATTTTATAACATTTCATTGGTCATACATTATTTAAAATGTGCATTTTCTTTCATTACATTAATGAGAGTTTTAGTGTCGGACTGCAAATTAGACCCTTTACCCAACTATGACCCTTACTCTAATTCTAATTATAATCTAACCTTAAAGATAATATTTACGCTAACCCTAACCCATATAAAAACTATATTCTTAACCCTAAATTTAATTATAATTATAATTATAATCTAAACTCTACCCTTTATTATAATAATTATGGTCTAATCCCTTTCCTAACCCTAATTCTAAACCTAACCCTAACCCTAATTTGACGATACTACTCCTAACTCTAAACCGGTAATATACATATATTATTATAAAAGTATTATAAATTTAATAATTAGAATTTACTATTGTACATTAAAAATAATCTAAGCATAATTAAAAAATAAATTTTAAAAAAATGAATATAATGATAAAAATAATATACGAAAAGATTATTATAATTAATTTTAAAATAATAATAATGTCTTTCATGTTAAACTGCAACTGCTCCTATATATATATATATA
>MU226412.1:2152543-2179921 GCA_018584345.1 Thuja plicata
CCACTTAAAGCATGCAAAACTCAACTTAGGAATATAAAAGAAAAGTGTTAAATTGAAAATGCATGAGAGATAATTTCAATTAGATTAATCAATTAACCATGCAACTAAATATTTAATTAAGCATAAATTATAATTACTCTAATATTCCATTATTTATTTAATTAAATATTAACATTCAACAATTGCACTTTAATTAAACTTTCAATTAAAAATAGGTATTTAATTTAATTTTTAATTAATTAAATACCCTATATTTAATAATTAATTACAATAATATTCCATTAAATAAATAACATGATATAACACTCACATATTCACATCAAGCACCTGAAACCGAAAACATGCAAAATCAAACATGATCAAGGACAGGGGTACACGAATTCCTATCAACTATACGAATTTGGTTAGGGTAGTCAAAATAGATACTTGTCCACTAACTAGGACAATTAGGTTTAGGGTAGGATTTGGACCTGAAAACTATCTCCCCTCTCTTACCATTGAGATTAATGCGATAGGGCACGCTCACTCCTGCCAATTTAGGGAAGACGTAGCCCAGTACCTGCAAACCTGTCATCACAAAGATGAACATACATGCATATATTATATGGCAAACAATGGTTGAGACTAGGTTATCGTGTGGATCTCGCCGAAGCAAGTAACTACGACTCTGTCCCATACCATAACAAGCACATCAAACAGTAATGAAAACATACAGTGATCCATGTGCATATAAATCTAAGGTTAGTATTGTCAGAAAACCATAATCTAAATGAAATCCTAACATATACATAAGCATCATAAAATAACCATAAATCACATATACACCAATGATACAACATAATAACAACGGATCAATAACATACTGAAATCTAACACATAAAATCATCTAAACCATCTGATAAAATCAACACATACATCCAAAATGCCTAAAAGAGTTTGGCATCCACAAACTAAAAAGCAACCTAGGAGGTGGGTATTACATTTCATGAGATCGTGATTGAGAATTATTTCCCTTATGAGGTTAAGAGAGGATTTGAAAGACTATTCTCCAGAGTAATTCGATGTCTATGATTCATGAGTTGAGGACTAAGAGCTCAAGGATTCATCTTAGAGATATAGCTTTATGGGGCTCATGAGGAAAGTGAGGATATTTCCATTGGAGTAAGTATTTACTTCTTCAAAAAAATATCTTAAAAATATATATTTCTCTTACGTAATTAGAAATTTTTGTTGTGTAAACCATAAGAAGAGGTATTTTTGCTACGGTGAAAGTTTTGGTTTGGACTGTATATCTGGAGGAAGAATGTAATAAGGGGGAATGTTGGCATATTACAATAAGATGGGTGTAGTAATGTAATTTATGCAGTTACAATTTTGCACTTGGGACAACTACATTTCTCTTTTATATATATTTCATTAATCTTTGATCGATAATATTGAACAAGCATTCACCTCAAATTCTGTCACACCCCCTAAAATCATATTTTAAGATTGGGTTCCCAAGATGTGGTGTTTTAATGTGATCCACCTAGTTGGAATCAAAATCCTCAGAAAATACTTTTTTACTTTTCATTTTGTTGAAGTTAGTCATGTTCAAAATTTTTTCCAAAATGGACCTTGGTATGCTAAGTCCTATTTTTTGGTTTTCTATCCTTGGTTTTGATATATTTCTATTTGGGGTGATTAAAAAAAATTCCTATCTAGATAGAGTTTCTAGATTTACCTTTTCCATGTTGTCCTTTTTTTTTTTCTTTTCCATTTCATTGCTCAATATTCTAGCATGGTTGTTGTCTCAAACCTAGTTATTTTTACCATGCTCAACCCATGAAATGGGTCTATATTGAATTGGAATTAACCTCAAAGAGATGATTATCATTCAAATAGGAGGTCTTTATCTCACCTAGCATGTGTTCTACGTAAATTTTTTTCCCAACACTTTCTTTAGTTTTTTATCACAGGGAAAACAAGTTTTGAAGGGGCCTTGGAACCTTTTACAAGATATTTTGAGGGGGATATGGAACCCCAAGAAGATAAATGCGTGAAAATAATTAAGAAATAAAAACCAACTGCCAACTGCCAACAACAAGAAAAAAAATGCATCTAAAGATCATAGATCATACAAAGCTTACACTCAACCAAAATTTCAAGGGGTCGGGAACCCCACAAAATACTAGCTGTGTAGTATAGGTCATCACATACCAGTAGCTTCAAAATAGAAAAGAAACATCAACCTAAAATCATAACAAACTCACCATTGGCTGCAATAACAAGAGGCCCAAGCCCTTAACTTGGAGAGTGGATTTTAACAAGGCTCCCACAACCTTAAAATAAGCCAACCAAAAGATCATACATAATACATTCAGTAGGCAAAGGAATACCTCCCTCACAAAGAAAAAAACCATGAGAGTTTGAGAAGCACGTCAAATCATTTTTTGGGTTTTGTAATGGCTCCCAAAACCATATTGGGATTTTTGATGGCTTCAAAAACCATTAAGCTTGGTTTTGAAATGGCTCCCATAAAACTAGGGTTTTTGAAGGCTTTCTAAACCAACAAGTTGGGTTTTGCAATGAATTCCAAAACCAATCTAACTGCAAAAAAAAGAGGCAACCCACCATCCAAACTGCATCTCTCTAACAAAACTCCTGTCCACCTCAAAAAGAGAGGATCCCACCTTAATAGAAGTAACATAGGAGAAAACCATTAGAATAAAATCTGAGAACTAGTCAACCCCCACACTCCAACAACCATAACTGAGAGAGAGCCACATAAAACCATAATTTACCACTTTCCTCAAGAAGTAATCCACCTCAATAGGATACACCTCCACCTCAATAGGATACTGGAAAATGAGAAAATCTAAGCAGTATGATCCAATCACAAACCATAGAAGACACAAAGAACCCCACCTCAAGAAGGGTCGACATCACCTCTATAGAAGCCTTACGAGGAATAAATCAAAGTAGCACAAGAGAAACCTTCCAAAAAAAGAAAAGAGAGAGCCATGGGTGCCAACAAAGAAAGACATAGCCCCAACAAAACCAACCTCCAACCAAAAACAAATGAGAATCATGATAGGCTCTTGAAAACTAATAAAATCTTCTTGACCCAAAGGAAAGACAACAAAAGGACCCACTCCATAAAGAGACAACATAACAAAAACAAGGACCTACAAGAAAGTAGAAACAAACAACAAAAAAATACCAAGAAACATAAAAAGAGAAAGAAGAAGCCAAACAACCAAAGCCTCAACAGACAAGTAAAGGAAGTCCAAGTAGAGAAACTGGCTGTTAGCAACACCCAAAACGCCAAAATAAAAAAAAACCCACCACATATAAATAAATCCAAGCCAAGATCCTACAAGGAACCCCAATAGAACCTAAAAAATAGGAACCATTGAGAAACCCAAAAGCAAGGCCAAAGAAAATAACAAACAAGGAGAGAAATGAATTGAGGAAAAACTTAAAAAAAAAAAACCCAAACCCCTTAAGCCACCACAAGGCCAAAGAACAAACAAAGGAAACCTAAAGTTATAGTAGCACACAAAATACAAATGCCCAAAATAGACAAGAAAAAAACCAAAAAAGGAGTAGGACTTAGGTGACAAGGAAAAAAGACGCTCCCAATACTAAGAATGAGAAAATCTTGACTAGACCACACCCAACCGGAGCAAAGCCTAGAAGTATTAGGTACAACCAACGGGTCAACCATAATGCATAGAAAGGGAGACCACCACCGGTCTCAAAAAACTATAGAAGGGAGAAATGTTGAAACAAAAAGGGAGCTCTATGCTAACATCATGCGCACAACCTAACACTCCCCACACAGAAAGAGCACAACATTTACAGAAAAAAATGCCATAACACATGGGCCTGCATAGCACCAAACATCCTATACCATAAAAAAACCAGTGCCTCAACCACCAAAAATATCAATGTTATCTTCATCGTCTTCCTCTATTGAATCTGAATCTTTAGAACTATCCCTTGCAATTCCCTATCGTGGCCACAAGCCCTAGAATTCAAACCACTAATCCCGCTCATGCTCCCGCCCATTTCATAAGTTGTCAAATCTTTTGAGAATAAAATTAATGATTTCACATTTCTTTTTCTCATGCATAAATTGATTCCAAAGGTTCCTAATCCTCCATGTACTCCATAGCTTTCAAACTATAGAAAAGAGGACTATGTTTAACCGAAAGGGGAAGACTACCTTGTCTACCAATGTCACAAAAAAGATTGGGAGCCAAGTGCTATGTAGTCAGAACCAATATTTCTAGGCTTAAACTCTTCTAAGAAGGGAGATGATGACATTACTACTATTTTCACTAGTGAATATATTTATTCTACTTTTGTGCAAGTACCGCAACCAAAATTTATGCTTTCTACTTAACCACATAGTTTTCACAACTCTTGCAGCTCGTTTGGTCACACAGAAGAAGTCAAAATTGCTCAAAAAAAGTGAAGGAATAGATTAATCGCTATTGAAAGCTTCAAATTTTCTATAAAATCATTTCTCATCTCTTTAGGATGAGGATGGTGTAAAATATTTTGTGTCATCAATTTCTATCATGAAATCTCTGAGGTTTCACCGACATTGCCATGAATTATTCAGTTTGGGATACTTGATCAAATTATCTTGGTATATTCTACTATTTAATTTAATACCACATCTCTACTTATCACAATATTTTTCCCTAATAGATCATACTAGATATATACTTCACTTTTAGGTCCATAACCAATAAAAATACATTTTAGGCATTTTATATCTAACTTGGACATTCTTTTATTTTAGTATGTGGACATAAACAACACACAAAAATACCCTCAAGTGGTCAATACTTGTCTTTATCCAAAATGATGCTTGTTTAGGAGTTATTTGCTTAATTACTTTTGTAATACTTCTGCAAATAGAAGCTACACTATTATGCATATTACTGCTGCCCAATAACATGAACGACCATAATGGAGAATATTTGCTGATGTTATTTAAAATAATGGAGATTCTTAAATACAATGCCTATGATAGTTTCTATAATAGTTTATAATAAATCAACCTCACATTAACTGCATATGCATTTATCAACAACCTAGCACTATAATAATGTGAATAGTTATGCCAAAATTTATTTCCTTACTACATTGTTCCTAAAAACATTAAATTCACCTTTCCCTAGGACCCCTTTTAAGTCTTACGTAACAAAACATGATTGTAACATTGTAAATTATACATAGTACCTAGAGCTAGTAATAACTGAGGGGGGGGGGGGGGGGGGGAANGGGTGAATCAGTGGCCTCAAAATTTATCCTTCAACTATTTACCACCAATCAAACAAACCTCAGATTATTATGTCCCTACAAGATGCATGCCATGAAAGACTTATAATGATTAACTGTTTAACAGTTTTCCTTGTCTTTCCTTATTCTCCTTTATTACCGATAAGCAGTAAAACTATTTACCGAAACTCAGTAAATAAGCAAAGTATACCAATCAATCCAGAAATGCATACATGAAATGTAAAATAGTAAAGTAATAAACCATATACACATAACACATGGATTTTAATGTGGAAACCCTGTTAAGGGAAAAACCACTGGGACCGGTACCCCAAATTTTCACTCTTCTGAAGTGAGCCCTATTAGGAGCCAACCCTATTAAAGGTTATAAACACATTGTTAAGGGTGACCTGTTAGAGGATTTTATACATAGAGGTTGTCACTTAGTATCAGGCATATATTGCTACCATCCTTGAATCAGCCTCCTTAGACTGTCAATAGGTATCGGGCAAGTCCAATGCTACTTTCATGAATCAACCTTTTTGGCACTCCTTGGGATGTACCTCAATATATGGAAGACTGTTAATTCTTTCTTGATTAAGAGAATTGATGCTTCAATGGTTAAACCAAAACACTATGATATGTTTCAAATGCAACTTTGAATTGCAGATTTTCAGATCTATTTAAGTACAATACCTCTCTGATCAATGTATCAATTCAATTCTTTGTGCTCCACACTTTCTTCTCTATGATGTTGTGCTTCACTATTCGTCGGTGTCTACATAATTATTTAGCTCTCCTTTAGCTTGATTGATCAGGATTGTATGAAGTTCTTCTTCATCAGTTTCTCTTCAACATCCTCTTTTTATTCACTCCCCTTCCCATGCATATGGAAATGAATTAAGCTTGTCTCTTATATAGAAATGATATTCACCGTTTCTTGATTCTTGATTCTTGGTGTGAAAAACAATCCAACCAATTTGATTTAAAGCATAACTCCTGATTTATCTCATAGTTATCTTCATGCCAGCTGTATAAATAAGCTTTAAATTAATTACTTAACTCTAGTCAAATAAAACAAAGGAAACAACCAGTTAAGTCTATCTTTAGCTCTTGCCAGCTAGATATTTTGTCATTTTCTAAACTCTCTATTCCATCGGTCAACTCTGTAGTTAGTCATCGGTGACAACTGCCAATTTGGTTGGTGTGACCCCAGTTAGCTTCAGGATCTCCATCCATCAGGCATCATTGGATTTTACTCATCGGGCAACTCTATTTTGAGCTTGTCAGGCATTCTGTGGTTTTTCTTTGTCGGGAAACACTTTCTTCTACTCGTCGGGTATCACTGTGACTTTTCTTTTTTACCTTTACCGATGGTGTGCACTCCATCAGTGTTGTCTGTCACTTGGTGAATAATTGACATTTATGCATTTCTGAAAGCATAACCTTTGTTCCATTGATTCTCTGAAGTCTTTGGCATTATGTACATGACTATACAGATGATATCAAGTTGACATCAATGATAATACAAACCATTAACTGGTTTAATGCCTTGCATTATCTTCAACTTAACATTGTCAAACATTCAATCAATTACATGTCATCAATCTCTCCCTTTGGCATTGATGGGAATATAATATATTATCATACTATACTATTTGTAATACAATATGAAATACAACAGTTGAGATTTATCAAACTACCAATCATTTTTGTTCTGTCAACCAATAAATGTTTGATCAATGGTAAGCTATGTTTTAGCTTAGATTTGATTCTTGCAGATTTTTACTTTATGATGTGTTGAGTCTTCTTCTTGTGTCAATTTATCTCCTTTTCTTGTTCTCTCTTTTATGATGTCTTTTTCTCTTTTCAGCAACTCTCCCTTTGTATAAACTTTCATGCAATTTTCTCTCCCTAAGGATATAATCTCTCCTTTTTGGAGTAATCTGATGATGGATAATCTCTCTCTTTTCAGAAGAATGTGATAATATGGATAATCTCTCTCCCTTTGACAACAATGCCAAACAAATATTTTTACAAATATCTGACATTCATGTCAAACAATCTTTTCTCTCCATCCATAATATATTCCTTGAATTTCCCATATCCATCGGCAATACATTAATATGCTATGGTGCTCAGTTCTAATATATACCTCTCTGTATATAAAAGTATCTTTAAAGTTCATCTTTTTGCTCGTATCAACATGAATGATATTTTGATAATATGTAGGTTGATGCAGCCTTGAGTCTTTTACTGACTGGTAGACAAGGGTTTGAGCCCTAGTCTCTTTCTCAAGTACTCAAACGTATCCTTGGGTAGTGGCATGGTGAAGATATCAGCTAATTGTTCTTTTGATTGCACGTACTCAAGTATCACCTCTTTTTCTTGAACTTGTTTTCTTAAATAATGGTACTCGATTGCAATGTGTTTAGTCTTGGAATGCATGACTAGATTCTTGGAAATTTTTATTGCACTGGTGTTATCACAATAGATAATTAGTGGTTCTGAGATCTTCATATGCATAACTTCTAGAAATTGTTTGATCCATGCAATATTTGAGAAATTTGCAGCAGCAACAACATATTCATCTTCTATAGTAGACTAAGAGATGCATCCCTACTTCTTGCTAATCCATGTGACAAGTCTGTGGCCCATAAAGAATGCTCCTCCAGTTGTGCTCTTCTAGTCATCAAGATTTCTAGCCCAATCAACATCGGTAAACACCTTAAGTTCAAATTTTCCTTCTCTTCTATATAATAAGCCAAATTCCTCAGTATTCTTCAGATATCTTAAAATTCTTTTCACAGCAGTCATATGTGATTCCCTCAGGTTAGAAAAAAATCTAGCAACAATTCCTAATGCATGTACAATATCTGGTCTAGTGTGTACTACATGAGTATTCCAATCATTGATCTATACAAAGTCTGATTTTCCTCTATTGTCTTGTCTTCCTTTGTCAACTTACATCCAGTAGTCATCGGTGTTACAACTAGTTTGGAATCTTCCATCTTAAATATTTTCAGGACCTCTTTGATGTTTTTGGACCGTGTAATGAAAATACCTTCACTTTGTTGAATGATCTGTAGACCAAGAAAGAACTTGATCTCTCCAAACATAGACATCTCGAACTCTTTGCTCATCTCATCAGAAGATGATTTTCATAGCATATCATTGCCTCCAAATATGATGTCATCAACAAATATTTTAGCAATCAAAGTGTTAGCATCAGTATCTTCTTTCAAATAAAGATTACTATTTTCACTAGTCCTTATAAATCCAATACTTATTAGATAGGAACAAAGTCATTCATACTAGGCTCTGGGAGCTTGTTTCAATCCATACAAGGCTTTCTGAAGTGTACATACCATGTTTCTCTTATTTGGATCGACAAACCCTTCTTGTTGTTCAATGTATACCTCTTCTTCAAGTATTCCATTTAGGAATGTTTACTTGACATCCATTTGATATACTTTGTATCCTTTATATGCAGCATAAGCAAGTAGTATTCTTACTCGTTCTATCCTAGAAATAGGTACAAAGGTTTCTCCATAGTCTATACCTTCCTCTTGTGCATACCCTTTGCATACTAGTCTTGCTTTGTTCCTTGTGACTTCTCCATTATCATTCAGCTTATTCCTAAATATCCATTTAGTACCGATGACATTCTTGTCATCTGGTCTTGGCACAAGTGACCATGTTTTGTTCTTCTCAATCTACTCAATCTCATCATTTATAGCACTTATCCATTCCTCATTATCTAGTGCAGCATTGACAAATTTTGGCTTAAAATCACAAATTAAACAATTTAAGGACTTACTTCTAGTTCTTGTACTAGCTTTCTTATCTCCTATGATCTGGACCTCCGGATGGTTCCTTCTTACATATCTTGCAAGTATAGGTACAACTCTTTGTGTATCAGCTTCATCATCATTTTGATCTTCATTCTGTTCTTCATTACCTTGCACATTATCTTGATCATTATCCTGACCGTTGGTAACAGTAGTTTGACTGTCGGTTGCAACATTCTGTTGTTCTAGAATTAAGCACTGTTGCTTGGGAAGACTGTTGGGTTCTTCACAATATACAAATTTGTTGTATTCATCTAGCTCTTTTGTGATTTCCAGCTCATTATTTTCTGCAAATTCATCAATATTTACATTTACACTTTCAACTATTTTGTTAGAGGCCTTGATGAGACATTTAAAATCTTTGCTTTTAATAGAATACCGCAGAAAAATACCTTCATCAATTTTGGCATCAAGATTTCCATTTCTATCATCCTTTAATACATAACATTGACTACCAAATGTTTTGAAGTAACTTACATTTGGTGTTCTACCATACCATACCTCATAAGGTGTCTTCTTTATGTCCTTTAATTGTACTTTGTTAAGTGTATAGAACACCAAAATATTATGGTGATGCCTTTCTCTATCATCAGTATTCTTGCACAATCAACTATTGATCTGTTTCTTCTCTCAGCAATCCCATTTTTCTGTGGTGTTCTTGGTGCAGAAACCTATCTTTTTATACCATGCGCATTACAGAAATTAGTGAATTCATCTGATATAGATTCTTCTCCTCTATCTAATCTCAAACATTTGAAATCCTTACCACTTTTTTTTTCTACCATAGCCTTATACCATTTAAACATCTTGAATGCTTCAGATTTATCTTTTAGAAACATAACTGCCATCATTCTAGAGTAATCATCACAAAGAGAATAAAATATCTATCTCCATAATAAATCTTTGTCCTCATAGGTCCACATAAATCAGTATGGAATAATTCTAGAATGTCATCAGATGTATGGGTTTTACTTTTGAAACTTGACTTTGTCATTTTACCTTTTTGAGAATTTTTGCACATGATGTTGTCTGGCTTTGTCATCGTCGGTAAGCCTCTTACATTTCTCCTTTTACTTATTTTCATTATGTTTTCAAAATTCATATGAGACAATCTTTTGTGCCACAACCATATGTCTTTGTTTCTAGTCATTAAGCAAGTGGTGTTAGTATCATTCAGATTGAATAAGTTACCTTTAGTTTGTTTACCGGTACCAATCAATTTTCTTGATTCAATGAAGATCTTTGCCTTCTTGTTCTCAAATGCTACTTTGTGACCTGAATTATTCAACTAAGAAAAACTCAACAGATTATAATTCAATCCTTTTACCCAATAAGAATTTTCACATTTAATCAGGTTATTCAACATTATTGTTCCTTTATCTTCAACTGGACAAGGTGTATCATTACCCATTCTTACTGTACCACCATTATAATACTCAAAAGTGTTAAAAAAAAAATTTTCACCGGTCATGTGGTGATTGCAGCCACTATCTATAATCCAGATGTCATTCTTTCTAACCTTAGATATGAGTGCAGTTTCTACATACCTTTGATCTTCATCTGAATCATCCTTCACAGCTACAAATACAATCTCGATGTCTTCATCAGGTTCAGTGTCAGTATCTTCACCTTTGCAAGCAGCTAGGTAGCTATCCTTCTTTCCTTTATCCTTGCAATCTTGAGTATCTCTTCTTTCTGGTTGTTGATAACCTCTGTAATCTTTGTTATCACCTCTGTCAGATTTCTTCTCAAAAGATGTGTCATTACTTTTGTCATCTTTTCTTCTGTTAGGACATCTTGCAACAAAATGTCCAATCTCTTTACAATTAAAGCATATAAGTGGTAACTTGCCTTTGTATTTACCTTTGCCACTCTATATTCTTGTAGCCATAAGTGCTTCTATTTCATCTAGATCTTCTTCTTCACTTTCACTTTCACTGTCTAGATTCTAGATGAGTGTCTATGACTTGATTTTCTTATTTTTATAGAAGACTTAAATGCAGACTCTGAGTTTGGTAAGACACTATTGTCAAAGTTATTCATCACAAATGAAATTAGTCTATCAATTAAACTATCAATAGTAACTATATTTTTTTCTACTGCTCTCATTTCTTGAATGGAATAAAATCTAATAGCATATACAGGCAATAAGGTTCTTAAAATTTTACTTACCACTGTCTCCTCTTCAAGTGTACCTCAAACACCTCGTATAGCTTTGACTACTTGTTTTATCCTTGTGCTATACTGTGTGATGTTTTCTCCTTCTTTCATTCTGAGATCATCAAACTTTCCTCTAAGGCTTTCTGCATTGGCTCTTAGAACATTTATATCACCTCCATGTACAAGCTTCAATTTGTCCCGCATCTTCTTTGCAGTTTTTCAATCCTTGACATCTTAAAATTTAGCATCAAAGAGTGAGGAAGAAAGATGTATAACCATGCAGTTATGCTCATGCTTCTCTCTCAATTGATTTACTATCAGCACTCCTGTAGGAAACACATATTAAGTATCTAGGAATTGAGTAACATCATTACCAATACCTGATAAGTGGAGTCTTATCCTGCTTTGCCAAAAAGCAAATTTGTCTTTATTCAACTTGGTAACATCTCGTTTGTTCATCTTGTGATCTTGACTTAGGTCTTGAAACCTTCCTTCTAAGCACACAAGCTCTGAAACCAATTGTTTGTAATAACTAAGAGGGGGGGGGGGTGAATCAGTGCCCTCAAAATTTATCCTTCAAATATTTACCACCAATCAAATAAACCTCAGATTATTATGTCCCTATAAGATGCATCCCATGAAATAATTATAATGATTAACTATTTGTCGGTTTTCCATGTCTGTCCTTATTCTCCTTGATTACTGAGAAGCAGTAAAACTATTTACTGAAACTCAGTAAATAAGTAGAGTATACCAATCAATCCAGAAATGCATATGTGAAATGTAAAACAGTAAAGTAATAAACCATACACACATAACACATGGATTTTAACATGGAAACCTTATGAAGGGAAAAACCACTGGGACCGGTACCCCAAATTTTCACTCTTCTGAAGTGAGCCATGTTAGGAGCCAACCTTGTTAAAGGTTACAAACGCACTATTAAGTGTGACCTTGTTAGAGGATTTTATACATACAAGTTGTCACTTAGTATCGGGCATCTATTGCTACCATCCTTGAATCAGCCTCCTTCTTAGACTGTCAATAGGTATCGGGCAAGTGCAATGCTACTTTCATGAATCAACCTTTTTGGCACTCCTTGGCATGTACCTCAATATATAGAAGATTGTTAAATCCTGCTTGGTTAAGAGACTTGATGCTTCATTGGTAAAACTGAAACACTATGATCTATTTCTAATGAAACTTTGAATTGTAGATTTTCATATCTATTTAAGTACATTACCTCTCTAATCAATGTATCAATTCAATTCTTTGTGCTCCACACTTTCTGCTCTATGATGTTGTGCTTCACTATTCATCAATGTGTGAAGAATTTTTTATCTCTCCTTTAGCTTGATTGATCAGGACGGTATGAAGTTCTTCTTCATCAGTTTCTCTTAAGGATCTACTTTCTATTCACTCCCCTTCCCATGCATATGGAAATGAATAAAGATTGTCTCTTATATAGACATGATATTCACCAATTCTTGATTCTTGAGTCTTGGCATGAAAAAAAATCCAGCCAATTTGATTTAAAGAATAGCTCTTGATTTGTCTCATAGTTATCTTCATGCCAGTTGTATAAATCAGCTTTAAAACAATTACTTAACTCTGGTCAAATAAAACAAAGGAAACAACTAGTTAAGTCTATCTTTAGCTCTTGCCAACTACATATTTTGTTATTTTTTGAACTCTATGTTCCATCAGTCAAATCTGTAGTTAATCATCAGTGACAACTGCCAGTTCCATCGGTGTGACTCTAATTAGCTTCGGGATCTCCATCTGTCAGGCATCATTGGATTTTACTCGTCGGGCAACTATGTTTTCAGCTCGTCAGGCATCTTGTGGTTTTTCTTTGTTGGGAAAAACTATCTTCTTCTCATTGGTTATCACTGTGACTTTTCTTCTTTGCCTTACTGATGGTGTTCACTCCATCGGTGTTGTTTGCCACTTGGTGAATACTTGAAATTTATGCATTGTTGAAATCATAACCTTTGTTCCGTTGATTCTCTGAAGTCTTTGCCATTATGTACATGACCGTATAGATGAAATAAATTTTACATCAATGGCAATACAAACCATTAAATAATTTAAAGCCTTGCATTATCTTCAACTTAACATTGTCAAACATTCAATTAGTTACATGTCATCAATCTCTCCCTTAGGAATTGATGGAAATATAATATATTATCACACTATACTATTTCTAATACAATATGAAATACAACAGTTGAGATTTATCAAACTACCAATCATTGTTTTATGTCAACTGATAAATGTCTGATCACCGGTAAGCTCTATTTTATCTTAGATTTGATTCTTGCAGATTTTTACTTTCTAATGTGTTGAGTCTTCTTATGTCAATTTCTCTCCTTTTCTTGTTCTCTCTTTTATGATGTCTTTATCTCTTTTCAACAACTCTCCCTTTGTATAAACTTTCATAAAATGTGTTGTCACTAAGGATATAATCTCTCCTTGTTGGAGTAATCTGATGATGGATAATCGCTCTCTTTTCAGAAGAATGTGATAATATGGATAATCGAGCTCTCCCTTTGACAACAATGCCAAAAAAATATTTTTCCAAATATCTGACAATCATGTCAAACAATCTTTTCTCTCCATCCATAATATATTCCTTGAATTTCCCTTATCCATCGGCAATACATTAATATGCTCTGATGCTTGGTTCTGATATATACCTCTCTGTATATAAATGTATCTTTGAAGTTTATCTTTTTGCTCGCATCAACATGAATGATATTCCGATAATATGTAGGCTGATGCAGCCTTCAGTCTTTTACTGACTGGTAGACAAGGGTTTGAGCCATAGTATTTTTCTCAAGTACTCAAACGTATCCTTGGGTAATGGCTTGGTGAAGATATCAGCTAATTGTTCATTTGATTGCACATACTCAAGTATCACCTATTTTTCTTGAACTTGTTCTCTTAAATAATGATACTTGATTGCAATGTGTTTAGTCTTGGAATGCATGACTGGATTATTGGAAATGTTTATTGCACTGGTGTTATCACAATAGATAATCACTAGTTCTGAGATCTTCATATGCATACCTTCCAGCAACTGTTTGATCCATACAATGTTTGAGCAATTTGTAGCAGAAACAACATATTCTTCTTCTGTAGTAAACTAAAAGATGCATCCCTACTTCTTGCTAATCCATGTGACAAGTCTATGGCCCATAAAGAATGCTCCTCCAATTGTGCTCTTCTGGTCATCAAGATTTCTAGCCCAATTAGCATCGGTAAACACCTTAAGTTCAAATTTTCCTTCTCTTCTATACCATAAGCCAAATTCCTTAGTATTTTTCAGATATCTTAAAATTCTTTTCATAGCAGTCATATGTGATTCCCTCAAGTTAGCAAAAAATCTAGCAACAATTCCTACTACATGTGCAATATCTGATCTAGTGTGTACAACATACATGAGTTTTCCAATCATTGATCTGTACAAAGTTTGATTTACCTCTGTTGTCTTGTCTTGCTTTGTCAACTTACATCCAGTAGCCATCAGTGTTCCAACTGGTTTGGAATCTTCCATATTGAATATTTTCAGGACCTCTTTGATGTATTTGGATTGTGTAATGAAAATACCTTCACTTTGTTGAATGATCTTTAGACCTATAAATAACTTGATCTCTCCAAACATAGAAACCTCAAAATCTTTTCTCATCTCATCAAAAAATGATTTGTATAGCATATCATTGCCTCCAAATATGATGTCATCAACAAATATTTCACCAATCAAAGTGTTAGCATCAGTATCTTCTTTCAAATAAAGATTACTGTTTTCACTAGTCCTTATAAATCCAATACTTATTAGATAGGAACTACGTCATTCATACCAGGCTCTGGGATCTTGTTTCAATGCATACAAGGTTTTATGAAGTCTACATACCATTATTCTCTTGTTTGGATCGACAAACCCTTCTGGTTGTTCAATGCATACCTCTTCTTCAAGTATTCCATTTAGGAATGGTGACTTGACATCCATTTGATATACTTTGAATCCTTTATATGTAGCATAAGAAAGTAGTATTCTTACTCCTTCTAGCCTAGAAACAGGTGAAAAGGTTTCTCCATAGTCTGTACCTTCCTCTTGTGCATACCCTTTGCATACTAGTCTTTCTTTGTTCCTTGTGACTTCTCCATTCTCATTCAGCTTATTCCTGAATATCCATTTGGTACCGATGACATTCTTGACATCTGGTCTTGGCACAAGTGACCATGTTTTCTTCTTCTCAATCTACTCAATCTCATCATTCATAGCACGTATCCATTTCTCATTATCTAGTGCAGCATTGATAGATTTTGGCTCAAACTCGCAAATTAAACAATTTAAAGACTTACTTCTTGTTCTAGTACCAACTTTCTTATCTCATATGATCTGGAGCTCTGGATGGTTCTTTCTTACATATCTTGCAAGTTCAGTTACAACTCTTTGTGTATCAGCTTGATCATCATTTTGATCTTCATTATGTTCTTAATTACCTTGCACATTATCTTGATCATTATCCTAACTATCGGTAACAGCAGTCTGACCGTCAGTTGCAACATTCTGTTGTTCTGGAATTAAGCACCGTTTCTCAGGAAGAGTGTTGGGTTCTTCACAATATACAAACTTGTTATAGTCCTCTAGTTCTTTTATGCTTTCTAGCTCATTATTTTATGCAAATTCATCAATCTTTACATTTGCACTTTCAACTAACCCCGGAAAAATACCTTCATCACTTTTGGCATCAATCTTTCCATTTCTATCATCCTTTAAGACATAACATTGACTACCAAATATTTTGAAGTAACTTACATTTGGTCTTTTACCATACCATAGCTCATAAGGTGTCTTATTTTTGTCCTTTAATTGTACTCTGTTAAGTGTATAGACAATAGTGCTGACAACTTCCCTCTAGAATATTTGGGTGATGCATTTCTCTATCATCAGTGTTCTTGCATAATCAACTATTGATCTGTTCCTTCTCTCAGCAATCCCATTTTGATGTGTTGTTCTTAGTGCAGAAACCTATCTTTTTATACCATGTTCTTTATAGAAATTAGTGAATTCATCAAATATAAATTCTCCTCCTCTATCTGATTTCAAACATTTCAAATCCTCACCACTTTGTTTTTCTACCATAGCCTTATACCATTTAAACATCTTGAATGCTTCAGATTTATCTTTTAGAAACATAACTGTCATCATTCTAGAGTAATCATTAACAAAGAGAATAAAATATCTATATCCATAATAAATCTTTGTCCTCATAGGTCCACATAAATCAGTATGGACTAATTCTAAAATGTCATCAGATGTATGGATTTTACTTTTGAAACTTGACTTTGTCATTTTACATTTTTGAGAATTTTTGCACATGATGTTGTCTAGCTTTGTCATCATTGGTAAGATTCTTACATTTCTCCTTTTGCTTATTTTCATCATGTTTTCAAAATTCACATGACACAATCTTTTGTTCCACAAACATATGTCTTCGTTTCTAGTCATTAAGAAAGTGGTGTTAGTATCATTCATATAGAATAAGTTACCTTTAGTTTGTTCACCGGTACCAATCAGTTTTCCTGATTCATTGAAGATCTTTGCCTTCTTGTTCTCAAATGCTACTCTGTGACCTGAATTGTTCAGCTGAGAAACACTTAACATATTATAATTCAATCCTTTTACCCAATAAGCATTTTCACATTTAATCAGGTTATTCAGCATTATTGTTCCTTTACCTTAGACTGGACAAGGTGTATCATTACCCATTCTTACTGTATCACCATTATAATACTCAAAAGTGTTAAATTTTTCTTTGTCACCAGTCATGTGGTGATTGTAGCCACTATCTATAATCCAGATGTCATTATTGCTAACCTTAGATATGAGTGCAGTTTCTACATACCTTTCATCTTCATCTGAATTATCCTTCACAGGTACAAAAACCATCTTGATGTCTTCATCAGGTTTGGTTTTAGTATCTTCATCTTTGCAAGCAGCTAGGTAGCTAGCCTTCTTGTCTTTATCCTTGTAGTCTCGAGTATCTCTCGGTAACCTATGTAATCTTTGTTATCATCTCTATCAAATTTCTTCTCAAAAGATCTGTCATTACTTTTGTCATCTTTTCTTCTGTTGGGACATCTTGCAACAAAGTGTCCAATCTCTTTACAATTAAAGCATACAAGTGGCAACTTTCTTTTGTATTTACCTTTGTCTCTCTACATTCTTCTAGCCATAAGTGCTTATGTTTCATCTAGATATTCGTCTTCACTTTCACTTTCACTGTCTCTTATAGATGAGTGTCTATGACTTGATTTTCTTATTTTCATAGTGGACTTAAATGTAGACTCTAAGTTTGGTAAGACACTATTGTCAAAGTTATTCATCTCAAATAAAATCAGTCTACCAATTAAACTATTTACTTGGGGGGGTGAATCAGTGGCCTCAAAATTTATCCTTCAACTATTTACCACCAATCAAATAAACCTCAAATTATTATGTTCCTACAAGATGCATCCCATGATATACTTATAATGATTAACTATTTATCGGTTTTCCTTGTGTGTCCTTATTCTCCTTGATTACTGATAAGCAGTAAAACTATTTACTGAAACTCAGTAAATAAGCAAGGTATAACAATCAATCCAGAAATGCATATGTGAAATGTAAAATAGTAAAGTAATAAACCATACACACATAACACATGGATTTTAACGTGGAAACTCTATTAAGGGAAAAACCACTGGGACCGGTACCCCAAATTTTCACTCTTCTGAAGTGAGCCTTGTTAGGAGTCAATCCTTTTAAAGGTTACAAACATACTGTTAAGTGTGACCTTGTTAGAGGATTTTATACATATAGGTTGTCACTTAGTATCGCGCATCTATTGATACCATCCTTGAATCAACCTCCTTCTTAGATTGTCAATAGGTATCGGGCAAGTCCAATGCTACTTTCATGAATCAACCTTTTTGGCACTACTTTGGATGTACCTCAATATATAGAAGACTATTAAGTACTACTCAGTTAAGAGACTTGATGCTTCAATGGTTAAATTGAAACACCATGATCTGTTTCTAATACAAATTTGAATTGCAAATTTTTAGATCTATTTAAGTACATTACCTCTCTGATCAATGTATCAATTCAATTCTTTGTGCTCCAAACTTTTTACTCTGTGATGTTGTGATTCACTGTTCATTGGTGTCTATAGAATTCTTTAGCTCTCCTTTAGCTTGATTAATTTGGACTGTATGAAGCTCTTCTTCATCAGTTTTTCTTTAGCATCCTCTTTCTATTCACTCCCCTTCCCATGCATATGGAAATGAATAAGCTTGTCTCTTATATATACATGATATTCACCATTTCTTGATTCTTGGCATGAAAAAAAATCCATCCAATTTGATTTAAAGCATAACTCCTCATTTTTCTCATAGTTATCTTCATGCTAGCTATATAAATCAGCTTTAAATCAATTACTTAACTATGGTTGAATAAAACAAAGGAAACAACTAGTTAAGTCTATCTTTAGCTCTTGCCAGCTAGACATTTTGTCATTTTCTGAACTCTCTATTGTGTCGGTCAACTCTGTAGTTAGTCGTCAATGAAAACTGCTAGTTCTATTGGTGTGACTCTAGTTAACTTCAAGATCTTTGTCTGTCGGGCATCATTGGAGTTTACTCATCGGGCAACTTTGTTTTCATCTCGTCGGGCATCCTATGGTTTTGCTTCATCGCGAAACACTGTCTTTTTCTCATCGGGTATCACTGTGAATTTTATTCTTTTCCTTTACCAATGTTGTGCACTCCATCACTGTTTTCTGTCACTTGGTGAATACTTGAGATTTATGCATTGCTGAAAGCATAAACTTTGTTCCATTGATTCTCTGAAGTCTTTGGCATTATGTACATGACCATATAGATGATATCAAGTTGACATCAATGACAATACAAACCATTAAATGATTTAATTCATTGCATTATCTTCAACTTAACATTGTCAAACATTCAATCAGTAACATTCAACTTAACATTGTCACACATTCAATTCATAAATATGGATTTGAATGAGGCAAACCCTTTTCTCCCATCATTCTTATTATTTTTAATGTGTGGCTGATAGGTGATAAAAAGATAGATTTTTCTATAGGAAGGTATAATATTTTTTTACAAATCCCTACCTTTCTTATCATTTTCTGGTAGATTAAGGGAAACTCCTACAAGAAGGGGTGAGGCAAGTTTTCTCCTATAATCTAGGTCATCCCTAACTGACAATTTGGTATAATATTTTGTGTGTAGGTCAATCTCTATGTTGGCTTCTCAGATCAAGTTTTGGAATTCTTTTCATTTTTTAGTCCATTATTTCCCATATATGATAGAAATCCCTTCCCAAGATTTACCTTGCATTTATTTATTCCTTTTACACAATCAACAATCTACATAGTGAAACAAAACCCTTACACCCATTCAGTTTTTGAGTCTTTCTTAAGCCTAGTGGGTTATTTTCCTTCCAAATGTCTTTGGGATAAATGTTTTATACAAGCTTCCTATTTTAATTATATGTTATAGTGATTTCTAGTCCACCATAATGTTCTTTTGTTACATTGGTGAGCCCGATGTCCTTACATTTACAATCTAAATTGGTTTGTTGGTCTTATTTCAATCTATAGATTTAATTTGAGTAGCATTTATTTTCATCATGTAATTTACTAAATTAGATTGGTGTGTTATTTTTCATGTTGTTACATTTCTCCTTAATTCAATTTATTAATCACATGAAGTATATAATACCCTTTTCATTTCATGTCTCTTTCACTCTCTCATGTTACTCTTGTATATTGTAATATGACATTATTCTTTAGATTCATTTGACACATGAGATTGGTGTTGAACTCAATATAGATTTTTGTCTAGCGTGCTTAAGAGTGTATGATCAAGAATTATACTCTTTCATAATAATTAGATAGTAATATAAATATATCATGTCTCTTAGGAATCATTGTTAAATAGTTCAATAATTTATGATTCAAAAGTTTGCGACTAAGAGTTTAAGAACAAAACTCAATGCTACAAATTTTCAAGGGTCAAGAGACAAATTAATGGATACCCACATTGTTTAGGAAACATTCAAGAAAGCTACACTAAATTCACAAAATCTCTAAAAAAGAAACACCCTCCCAATCTTTTACACATTTGAGTCACCTTGGACTCATTAAAGGGGTGAAGGTGGAAACAACCAAGTCTAGGAGAATGCCAAAATAAATACAACACAATTGAGCTGATTTTATATGCCTTCCTAAGTATTTCACTATAAAAAAAATTCACATATCACATCCATTAACCCTTATCACCCCCATGAATAAATAACAAAAGAATTGGCACATGGAGCCCATACCATCCATGCAATCTCCCTCTTCTTCTCAAGAAGAGACTCTGCACTACAATGGTTTTCTCAACTGATCCCTTCACCCACAATGGATATCTTCCCTCCCAAGGGTGAGTTTGGCCATTCACTCCCATGAAACACCACAAAGAATAAAATAAGAAGACAATGATAGCAATGAAAATTTTCACAAAATACACTTTCATAACAAGATTACCATTTAGACAAGATGGTTTCACAAGTAACTAAATTCATTCAAGTTAAAAACAAAATAATAAATAAAAGAGACTAAATATGGTTTGAGACCACCTACCTTTCTCCTAGTAATGGTTATGAAGTTGAGATGATCCTCCTTCCTTACCTTATCTTTTCTTCCCTTAGCTCCAAAACTAGCAAGTCTTTTCAAACTAGAAGTCTCCCAGAAAATGGAGAGTGGGCAATCGACCCCAATTCTCCTCCCAATATCCCCTGAAAAGGATCCCTGCCCAAATATTACCTCTTCCCAACAAGATGTGATGTGACATGAGTCACCTTCCCTAACTCTTGACTATTCTCGTGCATGAAAAGTAGACCCATTATCTTGGAGAAGGAGATGGTCTTCCTTCTTTCCAAATTTCGCCACTATACAAGAATGATACTTTTGATAGGTCCTAAATTTGATTAAGACACTCTAATCATAAAAAATTAACCCCTAACCCATTGTATACCTATAGGACTAGTTATTCTTAACCTTAACTACCACCTGCGCTCATTTTAACCCCTCTAAAACTCACAAAGAGTTAACCCACAAAATTCTATGATGGGAATCATAATTTAGGCTTCCAAGGCAAGTAACCCTACATGGGAACACTACAAGGTAACCTAGGGTGAAACCTTATCCTCCCTACACCTGATGGGCATGCAAAATCACAAATACATGTGACAATTGACACCACAAAGAACATCACATTTACACATTAACATGCTTAGTTGGAATTTACATAAATTGAATAAATTAAATTTACAAACATGCATAATCAGATTTACAAATAAATATTACATTACAATGAGGTTATTTCCCTCTTTAGGCTTAACCTTGTCTTAACAAGGATTTTGACATTAATCCAATCTTGTTTCCCCAGTTTGAAATCCATGGTTATTCACCTCCACACATAAATAAAGCATTAGTAGTCCAAGGAAGAACTCATATATACATGATAATATAGATTATAATAAATTAGCTAACCATAAATTATACATTACTTTCAAAATTAGGTCATCCATATACATATAACTGATCAATCATAAAATCCTTTGAATCACTTATCTAACATTCAAAATTAACCATTATAGATCATTTACAGAATTCAAATGTGTAATCCACATTTATATGTCACATGATTAAATTGAAAATTCAGAAACATAGAATCCAAACTGTTAGAGATTTTTCTTGTCAAACATTTGTTACGGATCAATGCTTGACTCTATGATTCCCAAAACTTTAATCAAACAAGGAAAAGTCTAAGTGATGAGGATTTGATCCTCCTTATTTGAGCTCTATAGACTCAGGCGGGTCTACCTTTTACAATTTACTTCTTCTCAGTAAATTTGATAGTGGATCAAGGAATTGCACTGATTTTATCCTACCTTTTACTACAACAACTGATAACACATTCTACAAATGAGCAGAACCAATCTTATGCAGAGCTTTACAAGCCAAACCATGAACTTGACAAGAGAAAATACCAGTGACATAAGGATTCTCCCACTTCTTCTACTCGAGTTCTAAACAAAGGAAGGCTGACCTAATGATTTACTCTCCAAGGAATCAATAAAGTTACTTGTATTATTCAATACAAATGATAAACATCTCTGTTCTTTAAACAAAAATATAAAAGGATTGTTTAGATTTAAGGTTGATAATGATAACTACTAATCAAAATCTAGACGAGTGCCTAATCCAAGGAAAAGAGTCAATTGAAATACACAATCACAAAAATTTATTAATGTAAACACACATGAAACTCAGATGAAATTCTTAAAAACCACCTTCTCATTCCCATACCCATGTATCAGATTCTTATACTAATATTTAGCCCTCTAAAACTACTTTTACAAAGTAATCTCTCCTTGAAAGAAACTCAAAAATAATATCAGAGTTACCTTATAACGAGTATATTTAAAATGTCTTACATATTAAATACACAAGAACTCAAACACAAATATAAGAAGACATCATAGAGATGAAACAGGAACTTCCATTGTATTTTATTAAAATATATCTTCTCAATACATTCAGAATGAGAAAAAGCTTGGAATTAGATAAAATTCAGAAATCTACCTCGTAGTTGTGAATTCACCATCCTTTTGTTAGAATAACTGAGATGGGTGGGGGGTGAATCAATGGCCTCAAAAATATTCCAATAAATTAACCCAAAATCTTAGTACCACAATATTAAGGCTTTAGTTATCTTCATTCCTACAATATGAATGACTTCAAATAATCTCAACAAATAACTACTACTCAGAGTTCACTATTAAACCTTATTCTTACTATTTACCGATAAGCAATCTTTTGTTTAACGAAATGTAGTAAATAACTTAGTGTATACCGATCAATCCAGATTAATTATGTGTAATGGAAAACACTAAAGTAATGACTCATAAACATATTGACACATGAGTTTTTAATGTGGAAACCCTGTTAAGGGAAAAACCACTTGGGACCGGTAACCCAAAATTTTCACTCTTCTGAAGTGAGCTCGGTGAAGAGCCAATAATTTTAAAGGTTACAAACACACAGTTAGGTGTGACCTTGTTAGAGGATTCAAATAGAATAGTTTGTCACTTGATATCAGGCATCTCAATGCTACCTTTTATGACCAAACCGAGTGTATTTTTTCACGTGGTATCTGCATCTCATGCTATCTTCTTGAACAAAACTTTTGATACTCCTTGGGATATAACTCAATATAGAAAGGATTGTTAAGTCTTGCTCAGTTAAGAGGCTTTTTGATCCAATCATTAAACTAAAATAGTAAATGATCTATTCACATATACAACTATACTTTGTAGATTTTCAGATATATTCTAAGCTCATCATACCTTTCTGTTCAATGTATATTTTCAATACCTTTTCTCCACTTCTTTCTACTTGATGATGGTGTTCTTCTCTGTTTCTCGGTGTCCATAGAATTAGCTTTGTTCTTTAGCTTGATTGATCAGGACTGTATGAAGTTATTCTTCAATAGTTTCTCTCCAATATCCGTCTTCTCTATTCACCCCTAATTTATAATGAGTTAGCTTATCCCTTTATAGACATGATTTCACCGTTTCTCAGTTCTTGACTTTCTTTTTCTTGGCGTGATCCGCAATTCTAGCCAATATTTCTTTAAAGCTTTACTTTAGTTTTATCCCATAGATTTCTCCTTGATAACTGGAATAAAACAACTTTAAATATTTCTCTTATCTCTGTCTTTAACTTGTTGATGAAAAAAATATTAAAAACCACTTAAATCCTTATTTAGCTCTTGCTAGCTAATCCTTTTGTCATTTTCTGAAATTTAGTTCTTTTCAATGTTTTTAACTCTTTGTTAGCTTTGGTTAACACTTCAGTTCTCCATGGATATCTCTATCGAGTTTGTCTATCTGTCGGGGTTGTCTGTCTGTCGGGCATCACTATGAAGTTCTGCTGGTCGCTAATGCTTGTTATTTATCTTGTTGGTAATTCTTTTCAAGTTTTTTTTTTTAGGCATCATTATGACTTTCCTCTTGGGTTTCTCTGTCCATCGGGGTGCACTTCCCATTAGTGTTTGTAGTCACTTAGTGAATACTGATATTTTATGCATTAATGATAGCATAACCTTTATCTTTTTGATTCTCTGAAGTCTTTGACACTTTGAATATACCCAATCAGTTTATATCAAGTTGACATCAATGACAATATAATACATTAACTGATTTAATGTCTTGCATTAACCTTCAGTAGCTTGGTGATCATCAACTAAACATCTTCAAACATTCAATCACTTATAGTTCACCAATCTCTCCCTTTGGCATTGATGGAAACACACTACATTATCACACTATATTATTACTAATACAAGATGAAATATAACAGTTGTAGTTCATAAATCTACCAATCTTATTGTTCTATAACCAATACAAATGTATGGCTCTCAGTAAGCTCATATAGCTTAGATTTGTTTCTTACAGAGTGTTTTCTTCAATCTTCAATCCCTTCAGTGGATATATGTAGCAGCTTCTAATTCTTTTTCTGATGTTGTCTCTCCCTTTGACTATTCCTCTCCCTGATCATCTCTTTTGCCTTTGACAATAATAAGTCATCTTTTCCTTCATGATACTTCTCTCCCTTACAGGTTCCATCTCTCCCTTTGGATATGTTCTCTCCCTTTGATGGATATTTCATATGTAATCTCTCCCTTTTGAATTCTTAGGAACTTCTCTCCCTTTGACAACAATGCCAAAGTAAACTTTGATCATGCCAAAGTTATATCCTTTCACCTTTTTATAATATACTCCTTGAATTTTCCTATCCATCAGCTATACAGTGACTCTTGTTTTTGGTGTAGATATGTACCTTGCTTTGTACTAATGTATCTTTTTAGTCCATCTCTTTTCTTTCATCAACATGAATGATCTTTTGATTATGTGTAGGTTGATGCAGCCTCCTAGTCAGCTTATTGACCAATAGACAAGGGTTGGATTCCTAGTCTCTTTCTTAGGTACTCAAATGTATCTTTAGGCAATGGCTTTGTGAATATATTAGCTAATTGTTCCTTTGATTGAACTTATTCTAGTATCACCTCTTTCTCTTGGACTTGTTATCTTAATTAATGATCCTTGATTGCAATATGCTTTGTCTTAGCATGCATGACTGGATTCTTAGAAATGTTAATTGCACTAGTATTATCACAATAGATAATCACTGGTTCAATAACATTCATATCCATACTTTCTAGAAAAATTTTAATCCATACAATGTTAGAGCAGTTTTCAGCATCAATCACATATTCTGCTTCTACACTAGACTATGAGATGCATCCTTGCTTCTTGTTGATCTATGTGACAAGTCTGTCACCCATGAAGAATGCTCCTCCAGTTGTGGTCTTTCGGTCATCTATGTTTCCAGCCTAATTAGCATCTATATAGACTTGAAGCTCAAATTTACCTTCTCTTTTACAATATAATCCATAGTCCTTGGTGTTCTTTAGATATCTCCGAATTCTCTTGATGGCAGTCATATGTGATTCTTTGGGATTAGCAGATAATATTGCAATTATTCCAACTGCATGTGCTATATCTAGGCTAGTATGAACAGCTTACATTAGTTTTCCAATCATTGATCTATACAAGGTGTGATTTACCTCATTTGATTTGTCTTCTTTTGTCAGATTACATCCGGTTGCCATAGGTGTTCCAATTGGTTTGGAATATTCCATCTTGAATATCTTCAACACTTCTTTGATGTATTTGGACTAAGTGATATATATGCCTGCATCTTGTTGAAGAATCTATAGACCAAGTAATAATTTGATCTCCCCGAACATAGACATTTCAAATTGTTTACTCATCTCATTATCAAATTATTTATATAACATATCATTGCCCCCAAATATGATATCATCAACAAATATTTTAGAAATCATAATATTACCATCGGTATCTTCTTTTAAGTACAGATTGTTGTTTTTACTTGTTCTTACAAATTCAATGCTTATGAGATAGGAGTAAAGTTTTTCATACAAGGCTCTAAGTGTTTGTTTCAATGCATACAAGGCTTTGTGTAATCTACATACCATGTTTCTATTGTATGGATCAACAAACCCTTTTGGTTGTTCAATGTATACTTCTTCTAGTATTTCATTTAGGAATGCATATTTGACATCCATCTGGTATACCTTGAATCCTTTGAATGCAGCATAAGAAAGAAAAACTCTTACTTCTTCTAGTCTAGAAATGGGTGCAAAGGTTTCTCCATAATAAATACTGATGAAGGGTTCTCCCCTTAATACCACAAACACATAACAGAAACAGAGAAGCAACAACAATTTGCAAGAACAGAGAATGAACTTCTTATTATCTCCACAAATGCGGAATTACAAACTTTCAGAATTACAATATGCAAAGCCACATGGGCATTCCCCTTACAATATTCTGTTGGACAAAGCCTCGAATTATTACCCAGATCTACCCAGAATTTTCCCGAACTGCCTAAGACAACACTACGGGCCTTCTTTATATAGGCAATTTCCACCGCCCGAGAAGGTTCTAGAAATTTAGCCCTTAGGACCGACCAAACTTAGAATTATTTTATTTTTCAATTTAGTACATCAAAGTGGGCTCAAAATAACTTTTGAAACCCGAAAATTTTTGAAGGAAAATTATTTTCTGCTATTTTAGGTGGCCCAACTTCCGGAGACCATAAGTCATCACCAGTTGACCCGATTGACTATTATAACCCCATTTCAGGAACGCCACAAAGCGCTCTACAATACTTTAATGATGCAAGCATCATTTAGCCCAAGCTCTAACCTCATCTGGGGCCTCTAAAGCCTTCAAAACTGAGCTCAAAGTTTTTGTACTCTATTTTCAATACCGAAAATTTTCAATATCTTCAAAACTAGACCTGATCTAGCCATGAAACTTTACTGGTAGGCTGATATGACTGAGATGAACCTCCACATGCAAAATCAAAAC
>MU226412.1:2202679-2236475 GCA_018584345.1 Thuja plicata
GAGAGAGAGAGAGAGAGAGAGAGAGAGAGAGAGAGAGAGAGAGAGAGAGAGAGAGAGAATCCTAATAAATCTACTAATAAATTTACTAACTAAATAAAAGCAATTCAAAAACTAATATTTTTAATTTCTAACATTTTGTACTATGGTTTTCTATCATTTTCTAACATGTACTAAGTTACAAATTTTTATAACATTTGCTAACATTCTAATTATGGTTTTCTAATTATAACTAAGTTATAATTTTCTAATGTTTTATAATATTTTATAATTTTTACTAAGTTAAAATTTTCTAATATTTTCTAATGTATACTAAACTTTACAATTTTCTAATGTTTACTAAGTTACAATTTTATAATATTTTCTAATGTATACTAAACTTTACAATTTTCTAATATATACTAAGTTATCTAATTTTCTAATGTATACTAACTTAAAATTTGCTAATATTTTCTAATGTATACTAAGTTACAAATTTCTAACATTTTCTAACATACTACTATAATTTTCTAACATATTCTAAAATTTAACTATCATTTTCTAACATTTCTACAAATTAAATATTATTTAAAAAACATAATTAAATAAAATAAATATAAAACATACAACTTACAATAAAAATGAGAAAAATATGTGTATCTAATACTACTAACAATCACAAGAGGTCGAAGAAGCTTGGGAGCTGCTGATGTCGTACTGGTCACCCCCAGTCCACAAAATCTCAAACAGTGAATAGTAAAAATGAAATGGGTAGTCAGAAATTTATACAAATTCTGACAAAAAATGGCTTCATACAAAGTACCCTATGTGGGGTACTTCATGCGAAGTGTCGACTTCACGTGAAGTGCCCCACATAGGGTACTTCATGTGAAGCCTATTAAACACTTCGCACGAAGCCACACTTTTTTTTTATTTTTTTGAAATTTTGAAATCCTTCATCCCAAAAAGTCGGACACACTATTGTGATTTCTCCTGGTAAGGTTCTTAAGATTTTACTTACCACTGTCTCTTCTTCAAGTATGCCTCCATCTCTTTGGATAGCATTAAGTACTTTTATTCTACAACTCTACTGAGTGATATTTTCTCCTCTCATTCTTAGGTCATGAAATTTACCTCTTAGGCTTTCTACCTTTTCTCTTAGTACATTAGGATCTCCTCCATGTACCAGCTTCAATTTATCCCACATTTTCTTTGCAGACATGCAGGTTTTGACATCCTCAAACTTAGGATCTAAGAGTGAGGAAGCAAGCTCTGTCATCATGCAATTATGCTCATGCTTTTCTCTTAATTGCTCAAGTGTTTGAGGTCCTATAGGTAACACAAATTCAGTATCTAATTATTGAACAACATCATTTCCAATACCTAATAGGTGGATTCTTCTCCTGCTTTTCCATGATAGAAATTTGTTCTTGTTCAACTTGGGCACATCTTGTTTTCTTATCTTGTGATCTCTAGCTTGAGCTATTAAACTCCCTTTCTAAGCACACAAGTTCTGATACCAATTGTTAGAATATTTTATAGGTGGGGGGGGTTAATCGTTCACCTCAAAAATATTTCAATAAATTAACCCAAAAACTTAGTACCATAATATTAAGCCTCTAGTTATCTTCAGTCTTACAAGATGAATGCCTTCAAATAATCTCAACCCAAAAAGTACTTCTCAGAGTTGACTATTAAACCTTATTCTTACTGTTTACTGACTAGTAGTCTTTCATTTACCAAAATGTAGTAAATAACTTATTGTATACCGATCAATCAAGACTAGTTATGTGTAATGCAAAAAACTAAAGTAATGATTCATACACACATTGACACATGGATTTTTAATGTGGAAACCCTGTTAAGGGAAAAACCACTTGGGATTGGTAACCCAAAAGTTTCACTCTTGTGAAGTGAGCTTGGTGAGGAGCCAACTCTTTTAAAGGTTATAAACACACTGTTAGGTGTGACCTTGTTAGAGGATTTAAATAGAATAGTTTGTCACTTGATATTGGGCATCTCAATACTACCTTTTACGACCAAACCTAGTGCAGTTTGTCACACAACATCTTCCATCTCATGTTATCTTCATGACCAAACCTTTTGATACTCCTTGGGATGTATTTCAATATAGAAAGGATTGGTAATTTGTGCTCAGTTAAGAGACTTTCTGATGCAATGGTTAAATTGAAACAATAAATGATTTGTTCACATATTAAACTATACTTTGTAGATTTTCAGATCTATTGTAAGCTCATAATACCTTTCTGATCAATGTATCTTTTCAATACCTTTTCTCCACTTTTTCTTCTTGGTGATGTTGTTCTTCTCTGCTGCTTGATGTCCTTAGAATTATCTCTATTCTTCAGCTTGATTGATCAGGACTGTATTAGTTGTTCTTCACCTGTTTCTCTCCAACATCCTTCTTCTCTATTCACCCCTAATTCCTAATGAATTATCTTGTCTCTTTATAGACATGATTTCATCATTTCTTAGTTCTTGACTTTCTTGTTCTAAGCATGATCCAAAATTCTATCCAACATTTGTTTAAAGCTTTACTTTAGATTTATCATGTAGATTTCTCCTTGATAAATGGAATAAAATAGCTTTAAATATTTCTCTTATCTCTAGCTTTAACTTGTTGATGAAAACAATATTAACAACTAGTTAACTCCTTCTTTAGCTCTTTTCAGCTAATTATTTTTTCATTTCTAAACTTTATTTATTTTCATTTTTAAAAACTCTTTGTTAGCTTTGGTCAACACTTTAGTTCTCCCCGGGCATCTCTATCGGGGTTGTCTATCCGTCGAGCATCACTGTGAAGTTCTACTCATTGGTAATGCTTGTGATTTAGCTTGTCAGTAATGCTTGTCAGGTTTTTTTTCTTAGGCATCACTCTGACTTTCCTCTCGGGTTTCTCTGTCCATCGGGGTGCACTTCCCATCATTGTTTGTAGTCACTTAGTGAATACTAATATTTTATGCATTACTGATAGCATAAATTTTATCTTTCTGATTCTCTAAAGTCTTTGACACTTTTAATATAACCAACCAGATTATGTCAAGTTGACATCAATAAAAATACAAAACATTAACTTATTTAATGTCTTGCATTAACTTTTGGTAGCTTGGTGGTCATCAAATTAACATCTTCAAATATTCAATCAGTTATAGTTCATCACCTTTACAGTATAATGCAACTTGCTATATATAGTATGCACTAGCCATCTTAGAATCCTTAAAGAGACAGGATGCAACAAGCTTCAGATGGCTAGGCAAAACCTAAATGTGCTAAAATAAAAAAATAGTTACATTTCCAGTTGGTGGAATAAATACACTTGAGTAGTTCATTTGAAATCATTCCAAATCCTTTGTAGTTGGCATCTTTGTCCATAGATATTCAATGTAACCTCTTAAAGTGGTTATGAGACCTAGTGACCGCCAATATAGGCTAACTTACACTAGTCTTGATGATGATCACCCTCCCTATGCTCATTGATTATGTGCTAAGTGCCACTTTACTCCTCATCTATCACGTCCAAGTCAATTGTTGTTGTTTTCTTCTTATTTGGCTTGGTGATGTCCCAAAGTGTAACTTCATCCTCTGATGGCCAACTAAAACCTTATATGCTCTGTAACTACTTCATCTGCCTTTTCCACCTACCATCAGTAATACCCTTGACATATACAACAAAATTAACTAATTTAGTTTCATCTTTGAAAGCTTCATCTGAGGCTTTATTGAATCTATCCATATCTAGGACATTATCATCTGTAATGAATTCCTCTTTCTTAGGAAGAAAAGTGTTAAATTATTTTCTCCACTCCTCAACAGATTTGATCTTATCATTTTCCCCTTTGATAGGAGGGATTAACCTACTGAAATTAGGGACAATGATGTGCCCATTTGTTTTATCATCTCCCCCACTTGGCATACTAATTCTAGGAAATCTATCCTATGAGGTTGCAATGTCTCTAATCTTTCAAATAAGGACCCCCTGCCTTATCATGCACTGAATAATGGGTCCAAAGTTGGTATTTGGCCCTTCACCTCCTTCTCTAAATTAGACAACTTACTAAATTCCTTATGTACTGTGTCCACTTTTCCTTTTAGGATATCTATCCTATGATGCAAGATGGTCAACAATGTAGCTAAGGAAACTTTAGTCTGATCCTTTTCTAATTGCTTTGTTCCATGTGGGAGGTCCTCAGTGGTATCTGTCTACACATAATCAACTTCTTTGGCTGGAGGAGGAGCTTTAGGAGCCTCCTAAAATTTCTTGTTCAGAGTTTCCACTTGCCCTTGTAATGCTTTGATTTGTATCAATAATTTCTCCCTGTCCTTTGATAAAATAATTTACTCATCAAAGAGTCTTCCATATCTTGCAGATATTTTCTCTTTGTTTGCCTCATTGAGGTAGGCAAAGTGGGTCACAACTTGGGAAATCTCAAGATCAGAAGTATTCTAGATAGTTCAGATGATCTTGTCTCCATCCATTTTCTCCTCAACACTAACTAAAGATGGCTTTTGTGTTCTTGGAGATAGGGATCACATGGATAAAGTCAGGGATATTGGATCATATCCACATCCTCTTATCATTTCTTCAATCTGAGTCTCAGAAGATAGGTTAGCCTATGGTTGTCTCCTGATTTCATCAATTATGAATGCAGAGGCTAAATCCCATCCAGGCACAAGTAGTATTCCACTGAACTTAACCAATTGCCTAGCCTCCTCTAGTGTGATTGCTTCAAATTTAGGATCAAAATATTTTATAGCTTGAAAAGATTAATTCTGCACAGTACCACCTTTTGTCAGTTGTAACTAGGATCCAATTTCTAGTTGCTTTCTCCATATTAGAAAGTTCTTGAACTCATCAGTTTTGATGAATGCATCATCACTTAGAAACTCTTCCTGATAGAGCTCTCTTTCATATTGGCACATTTGGAGGGGTAATTCCACATCTTCTTGGATTTCCTCTTCCTTTTTCTTTCCCTCTTTGATTGTCTTCCTTAGTTGGTGATGATACTACCTATCACTAGTGATCAGGGAACTTATTTTGTCTTTCTTTTTCCCCTGTGTCTCTTCTTCAGAGGGATCTCCTTACTCTATTATTTGTCTTTTCCTTTGAGGCTCACTTGTTACCTCAATGTCAGGAGCCTTTGTGTCATGAGCCTCTATGCTTTTCTCTACACCAAGCGACACAGCTACTTGAGGTGGACTATAAATCCTATACCCTCCTTCACTCTCCTCTTCATACTCATATGGTGAATTCTTTTCAGGGCCCCTCTATTTCTATTCAATCTGACTCTCTAGCTAATTGTACAAGGTGTGATACATTTCAATCATATTTGTGATCCTTTTCAAATAAGGAAATCCTGGGAAAAAATCTCCGAAAGGAATCCCTTCCTTTTTCATCTCCTTTTCTAAATAAATCAGGTCCTCATATTTTTCAGCCCTTCTTACTACCACTTCATCCTCTCAGAATTTTCTAATAACATCCTCTTAAACACACTCCTCATGTTCCTTGATGGCAGTGACACTTAGGGTTAGAAATTTCTTGTCACTTTTGATGAAGCCTTCAGGATCTACATATTTATACAAGGCCATGCTCATCTTGCATTTCCCTAACCACTTATTTACTACATCTAAGGACCAATGGTAAAATCAACAACCATGAACTGCGTGGGTGTAAATGAGCCTTTTCTATGGGGGGCCAAGTGCTCTTTTTCTTTCCACATCAATTGTTAAATAAACTCCATCAGAGAAATCCTTGGAGGAACATACTTTGGAAGTATGTGTGGAGACTGAGAACATCGATAAACCCTAATCATTGTGTATGTCTTCTAACAATAAAAATATCCCTATTTGTGATCTCTTGGACACTTGTTTATATATTCAAAAGGTCTTAAAAGTCTAAGCACCTTGACTGTCAACCTAGTTACATTAACACCCAACAAGTTTAAAATTGGATGTACAACCCAATTCTAAAAAGCACAATATTCATTTTTTGTTGGATGTATAATTCAAAACCCTAATCTAGAATTGTATATGGTTTGTCTGGCCTTGGAACTGCATCTTGGGTCTCAGATTCAGAGTATCCATACTTTCTATGTTGAAAAATAGAATCAAATGCATTAAAATTGAATAATGCATGAATTTAGGGTTAGTTTTCTTCTAGATACTTATGAGGCCTTCATGTATCCTATCAATGACATACTAAATATAGTTAAAGTAACTATTGACATGGGAATTATGGATATCCATCATGATCATCAGTAGATCTTTAGGCATCTTCTCAATGTGCCCATCAATCCCCAACACTCTACATAGCCCATAAGCTATATACTTCATGTAGAAGCTTAGATCTTTGAATTCATATGGAACACCTTTAGAAGAAGGAAATAGGGATGCCTAATTTACATTTGACCTAGGCACATGAGACTAGATCAAATTCTTCACCACAATGACCTCTCAGGTATACTTGTTCTTTAATTTGGTCGGGTTTATCTCTGTGGTAGAGGCATGGTATAGTATAGTTAGAAAATGGAAGAACTTCCATTATAGACTAGTTTAGAATTCTAAGTAAGTGGTATGGGGTCATGTAAAGCACCTTGAATAGGTATGTGACTTGGATCTTGATTTTTCCCCTGTTCTACCCCATTTCCCACTTTTTCTAGCCTATTTCTGACACCCAAAACTGCAAATTGGGATTTTTGATCTTAGGGTCAAAGTTGAACTTTTTGGGTCATGGTCAACCTCAAGATTGAACTAGGTCAGGGTCGACCTTAACCTTGACCTAGGTCAGAACCAACCTTTTTCTGACCTAAGATCCAGATTTCAAATATACAGGGTTTCCGGATGTCGGGCTTTGGAAGAATTAATTCCCACTTTTGGTTCGGTTGTTTTGGTCTTTGGAGAAACAAATATTAAATTTTATTTAATATAAGTCCTCTTCTAAGGGTATAGGTCTAATTGGAATTTAATTCTCCTATGCAGGCCTCTCTAGAAGATTGTGCCCTAGATTCATATATAAGGAAGCTTTCTCCTCTCATTTTCTCTAACCCATAAGAAAGAGAAATCTAAGACAAGGAATTGAAGACATAATAAGTGAAATCCAAAGTTGAAGAAGCAAGATTTGTTTAGAAACCTAAGTAGCCATAGCATTCATCCATTCTCAAGTATTCAAGCACTTCTCAAGAACTTAATTCATCAAGAAGATCCATTGGTAGCCATTGAAGGATTCAATCTATATGGAGCCTTCTTGTTGAAGATTTCTTCATCCACATTCCTTCAAGCCTCCTCCTATTCAAAGATCCATTCAAGATTGGTGTTGAAGATATACAAGAAATTGATTTGAGACATCCTACATTATACATTCTACATTCTACATTCTACGTCCACTTTGTGCATGCATACTTGTGGATCCACGGATTTGAATCTGCCACAAGGGATTCTACAAGCAAGGTGAATTTGTTCATTTAATTTTTTTTATTTATACAATTTCAATTATACTTTGAGGTTAATTCCAAAACCAGGGTTTGACCAAGGAAAACCCCTTCTCCCAAAAAAAAACAAATCCTTTTTTTCTTGTAGATACAGGTTCAGAACAACAGATTGGAGTGGAGATTCGGATACCCTTTTCAGCAAACTTTTGGGATCTAAAAATAGATTTTTTGGTGGAGACTTTTTAGGTTGATTATGTCCTAGGTCAAAATCAGAAATTCTTGGTTAATGGTGACATTGCCTTCAGGGTCAAAATCAGAACTGTGCCAGATGAGAAAAATATTTATGGGTTTTCTTCATCTTTGTGTATCTATTCCAGATCTGGTCTCATTTTTTCTAGAAACTTAGTGCAGACCCCCTAAAAACAATATTCTTCATATCTGTAACATTTCAAGGTTAGCACTTTTCTATTATTCATTTCAATTAAAGTTCCTAATATTTCTAGATCTATCACACATTCTTTTCTATAAAATAGAATTTAAGATCTTCTTTTTTATTATTATTTCCAATCGATGAATTCATTTATGCATTGATACTTCCTTTGGGGTTAATCAATTTGGATTCTTCCTTTGTGTATTTAAGGATAAAAGGAACATCTTATTTATCCCACACATTTCAATAAACATTCTAATTTCAAATGTAACAACATCTATTTCATAGACTCAATATTTTTAATAATCATATTTTATATCTTACATTTTTGGTGTTACATTTAAATATTTTATGTTAGATCTTTCATGCATATTAGATTATCTTTGTTTTATGTTGTTTTGTTTAAATTTCAAAAAAATTAAAATCAAAGTCTTGTGTTTCCTAAATTAGTTCATTTGCATTGCATTGGTGTATGAGCTTTACCACTTTTAGTCCTACTTATAGTATCCTAGTTAGAAGAAGATATAGAATTATGGGTTCCTTTGATCCTGAGTCTTCCTCTCCTTTCCTTAGGATCCCGGATGATAATTTGACCACTCATCATTCCAATCCTTCTATGGAGCATAACTCTTCTCACTCATCTCATGATGCTTTCAGAGTTCCTCCTGAACAAGTACAAAAACTTTCAATAGAACTTTATAAAATGGAAAATTAGCTTATTTAAGAAAACCATAATCAAGATTCCATCCAAGTTATATAGGCTCTTAAGAAATTCCTTCATGATAGTGATCAAGGTTTTAATCTCTTGTGTGGTATCACTCATCTTGTGCATTTGAATGTTAAACATTTAACTCAAGAGGCTCAATATCTAGGATTCACTCCTCCTGTCACTAGTGAGGGACCTTCTTCTGTTCCTTTACCTAGAATTCCTACTTACACTCCTCCTTTTATGGCTACATCTCTTCCAATTTCATCTATTCATGTTAGTGTTCCACTGGTACCTCTACCTACCTCACAACCTTCATATCATAGTGTTCCTTTTACTTATTCCAATTTGCTTCCAACTATGGTTCCAAGTGTTCTACTGGCTGTGTCTTCCATTCCTTACACTTCCTACACTTTTCTTAGTGTTCCTAATATTTCTATGCCACCTATTTCTTCTAATGGTTCCACAATTATTATTTTGGCTCAAATTGTGTGATCTTTACAACAACAACTTGCATCCTTAACCCAATCCAAGTTTAGCATTCCTACATGTGACATGGGTAGTCATTTATCCTTAGACATTATCTGTGCTACTATCCCTTAGTAAGGCGATATACCTCATTTAGAGAATTAAAATGGTAAAGGCAATCTTGTTATTCATGATAAAACATTTCAAATGCTTTGTAGTGATTATGGTCATGACCATAGGATTTTAGCTAAGTTGTTTGATAGGAATTTTCATGATAAGGCCTTGCAATGGTGTTGTTCTTTACCTCCTTATTCTATTGATTCTTTTCCTAAACCTGCTAATACCTTCATTCAACAATTTCAAAATAATATTGGTCTGCAAGTGTCCTTAACTGATTTAATGCATTGTAAACAAAACATTAAAGAAAAATTGATTGATTTTATTGGTAGATTTAAGCATTTGTATGCTCAGATTTCTTATCCTATTTCTGATATTGATATTCAGCATATGTTTATTTCAAATTTACAAAAGGATATTAGAGATAAGATTCTTCTTACTGAATTTACCTCTTTTCAACAACTTTGTGCAACACTTCATCAATATCAAGTACAAGTGAGTCAATTTGAGAGAAACACTCCAATGGCTCTTGTTCCAGTTGATAAAAGTGATGCTTCTCCTAGTCCTAATAAGTTTTAGAAACCTAACAACTATGTCAAGATCAATAAACAGATGAATGTAGTTGCTGATCAAGTTGTTGTTGGATCCAACAATGCCACTTCTACATCCACTGCTTTCCATATGAATCATACATTTACTCCTCTCTCTGAATATTTATATTCTATTATGAGTAGGTTTTTAAGTCCTAATATTTTTACCTTTCCTCATATTTGACCTCTTCTCCCTACCATGATAGCATCAAAATTCTTTGATTCTAAATCTTTTTGCCAATACCATCGCTAGAATGGCCATGATACTGAAAAATGTTATTCTCTAAAGCATAGGGTTCAATACTTAATTGATTCTAATGCTTTATCTGTTGATAATTTTGATGGTAGTGGGAAAAAATTTGTCTCTCCTCCTAATCAAAACCTTCAAATCTATAATAATCTTTTACCTACACATGATACTAATACCATCGCTCAACCATCTTGTGTGGATATTGTTTACGATTCAAAGATGGATGATCTTAATCACATTGTTAATCATGTGGAGTGAATTGTTTCACCTCAACCTACTATTCAAGATCCTTCATCTCCACTTCAACTTTAATTTTAACCTAAACCTTAGAAAAAAACTAAGGATAAACAACCTAGGGAACTCTCAATTACCTTTGATGATTCTGACACTATTAAGGCTCCCAATGGTCCCCTTTATATTTATGCTAGGATTGCTAAGCTACCTACACATGGTTGTCTTTTCGATCCCATGTCTTTAATAAATGTCATTATAGAGGAAAAACTTTTTATAAAAAACCTACAACTTGATCATATCCTACACTTGGTTCTATTAACTTGCCTGTTGAACTTTCTGGTAAATTTTTAGATAGTACCTACATTGTCGTTCCTACTTCTGATCAATTTCAAGTCAAAATTGGTTTTCCTTGGATAACTTATATGCATTCTATTTCTTCTCCTATTCATAACTGTCTTAAGTTCATTAATAATGGAGAAGTAAAAATGATTAATCATAGTTTGTACCAACCTTCTAGGCCTAGAGATTGTGCTACTCTTGATTTCTTTTGGCCTTCATTACCAAATTCATGTCCTCCTCGCCCTAAAAAAATTTTCCATTCATATCAAGCCTATAAAAATCACAATATTGTCAAGTTAAGCATGCCTCAGATAGATCTTAATCATGGTCTTTTGCCTACTCCTTCCATACCTCCTCTATCCATTACTGCTAGCTCTATTACTCAACCTCTTAGTGTCACTTCTCAACCTACTACGAATCCTACCAATCCTCCTATAGAAGTTGTGAAGGAACCACTTGTTATTCCTCCTAGTTTTCAACATGTGCTAAACAAAGAAAAACATAACAAATCTGCTAATGAACACCGTAATAAGTGTAGAGATAATACTAGGGCCCATGCTTCTATTCTTTTAAATTCTTTACCTTCTTTTAACCAACCTATGCATGATTTGTTGGAAGAAGTTAATATTTACAATGATGTTAAGATGAATGAGTACGATGATCCTATTCACATTTTAGATCCTATTTTAATTAACCTTGATGAGGAGGATACTCTTGATGATCCTATTGATCTTAGTGATGAATATGAGACCATTGATCTTGATATTGATTTACCTCATATGCTTTCAACTCAAATAATAATTACACCTAGTATCGAGCAATGCGATTCTCAAGAGGATCCTTGCTTGGAACTTGCTATTATTATTACTATATTGGATATAGTCCCTCTTGTGAGTTTCCCACCTTCCCTAAATGATATAAACCAAGATGGGGAGAGTAGGTGATACACCTGATTGGCTTATCCTTCATGGTAGCCCTTGTTATGTTTTCCTGTTGTATTGTGCTTCTCTTGTAATGTGTTTGCTAAATGTTTGTTAGAATCTTTTATATGACCCTTGTTACTTTGTTGGTGCAAGGTGATAAAGGAATCAAACATGTTGTACAGTTCCTCTATATGTATCTTTACTCTTCTATATGTAGTCTTCATGTTATGTTGTACTTATGCTATTATTCATAAAAAAAATTTCCTTATGTAGTCTGCATGGATCTGCGACATGGTAGCACTAATTCTTTTTGGTCTCCATATTGTGGTCTGAAAAGACTCTTCTTCGTAACCCTTGATTTTTCTTTCCTCCATTGTGATTGTAGTTCTACTTTCTTTAGGGATTGATGTCAATTCATTTGCAATAATATCATATCTATATATACATATTATCCTATGATCATACTGACCCCACAATAGGTAGATCCCTTCTATGTTCTTTTTATGTTTATGTTTTATTTCCCTGGATTTGTCTTTGTTTGGGGGCATATCATAGTGGAAACATAATCAATAGAGTTATTTATATTTCTATTCAAGCCATTGCTCCTATTCAAGTGTTAGCAATGACTTTAACGTGTGGGCTTACACTCTACTCACTTTTTTGCACACACACACACACACACACACACGTTCAAAATATTTTCAAAACTTAATTTTTTTTCAATTTATGGACTAAAGACTATTCCTTAAAGCATCAATTTTTACCTTATAGGATCTCTTGATCCCTCTAGTTTAAATTTATACGAATCTCTTGATCCCTCCAGTTTCAATTTACAATGTTTTGATCCCTTAAGGTCGGAAGGTGTCCTTAAGATCAGATCTACTAGATGGGTTGACTAGTGAGTAGCCACATTCACTAGGCGGTTCAACTCCATCTTTCCAGTTGCACAGTTTCCTTGTGTGGTTCACAATGGGACATAAGTTCTCATTGGGTGAGGTAATCGCACCCTCTCTCTTTTTCTTCTTAACTATTAATGTCTCTCTTATCATGATCTTAGGGTTGATAAAGACTTAAGTCCTTGGGGGCTTGAGGATTCCTTTGTCCCTTTTGATTTCAATAAGATTATCTATTCTTTATGATCTCCTTTACCAAGAGTTTGCATTGAGTCCATACTCTTGCTAAAGTGGGGGCTAAATATATAGTCATAAAATGGAAGAACTTCCATTGTAGACTAGTTTAGCCTTCTGAGTAAGTGGTTTGGGGTCATTTCAAGTGCCTTGAATGGGTCTCTGACTTGGATCTGGCTTTTTCCCCTTTTCTTCCCCATTTCCCACTTTTTTGAGCCTGTTTCTAACACCAAAAACTACAAATTGAAATTTTTGACCTCAGGTCAAAGTCAACCTTTCTGGGTCAAGATCTACCTCGCTGTTGACCTAGGTTAGAATTGAATTTTTTGTAAACTAAGGTCAAGATTTCATATTTCCAGGGTTTTCAGATGTCAGGCTTTGGAAAGAATTAATTCCCACTTCCAGGTCGGCAGGTTCGGTCTTCGGAGAAACAAATATTAAATTATATTTAATATAGTTCATCTTCTAAGGGTATAGGTCTAATTGGAATTTAATTCTCCTATGTAGGCCTCTCTAGAAGAGTGTTCCCTTGATTCATATATAAGGAAGCTTTCTCCTTTGATTGTCTCTAACCCATAAGCAAGAGTAATCTAAGACAAGGACTTGAAGACTTGAGAAGTCAAATCCAAAGGTGAAGAAGCAAGATTTTAAGCAAGCTAATTATCCATTGAAGCATTCATCCATTCTCAAGCATTCAAGCACTTCTCAAACACTCAATTAATCAAGAAGATCTATTGGTAGCCATTAAAGGATTCAAGCTTTATGGAGTCGTCTTGTTCAAGATTTCTTCATCCATATCCCTCCAAGCCTCCTCCTATTCAAATATCCATTCAAGATTGGTGTTGAAGATCTACAAGCAATTTATTTGATACATCCTACATTTTACATTCTACATTCTACATCCATTTGGTGCATGCATACTTGTGGATCCATAGATTCGATTCCACCAAAGGGACTTCTACAAGCAAGGTGAATTTATTCATTTATTTTGTTTTATTTATGCAATTTCAATTATACTTTGAGGTTAATTCCAAAACTGGGGTTTGACCAATGCAAACCCCTTCCCCCAAACAAAAAAATCCATTTTTCTTGTAGATACATGTTCAAAACCATGGATTGGAATGCAAATTTAGATACCCTTTTCAGCAAACTTTTAGGATCCGGAAATAGATTTTCTATCAGAGACTTTTTAGGTCGATTCTTCCCTAGGTCAGAATCATAAATTCTAGGTCAATGGTGACATTGACTTGAGGGTCAAAATCAGAACTATGTCAGATCAGAAAAAGATTTATGGGTTTTGTTCATCTCTACATTTGTGTTCTAGATCTATTCTCATATTTTCTAGAAACTCAGTGCAGACCCCCAAAAATAAAATTATTCAGATCTGTAACACTTCAAGGTTAGTAATTTTCTCCTATTCATTTCAATTAAAGTTCCTAATCTTTCTAGATCTATCAAACATTCTTTTCTATAAAACATAATTTAAGATCTTCTATTTTATTATTATTTCCAATCGATTGATTCATTTATTTCTATAGACGGAATTTAAAATCTATTTCATACACCCTACATTTTTAATAATCATATTTTATATCTTACAAGTATATACCAAAATATTTCATAAAAGAAGCCCTATCAAAGGTGACTACGACTATCTCGTCATGTTTTCTTATGGTCTTGGAGACGGTATCATACCTTTTAGCCAATTCAACTAATAGGTTTGCATCTAGGAAGACATCTGGGACAATTAGCTTGGCTAAAAATAAAATCCAAGGGTTTGACACATGGTTTTTTCTATCCTTATTACTATAAAATTAATTGAATAAGAGATAACTATAGCACACGGGAGTGTTGGGATCCCTACAATTTTATATATAATTAGAGAAATATTTGTCATTTACCTTTTTATTCTTGTGGGTTCTAGGTAGCAGAGGAATGAACTTATCTGAATAATTCCTCTTCCCTTTTTGTTCTTCTTTTGCATCTCTGCCTTCACCACTAACAGAAGCTCTGCTTGATTCTGCTTGACTCATCTTTACTGATCTGAACTGTTCTTCTCTCTGAAATAGGCTTTTCTCAATTGCTCTAAAAATTATGCATTTTTCACTCTGTTTCTCTAAAAAATTTGGTAAGAATAATGTACAAAGGCTACATCTATTTATCATTGAATCATCAATGCATCAGTCTAGTCGAGAACCTGGAAACCATTTCTCAATCACTTCTTTAATTACTCTATGTGTATTGAAATTAAGTCTCAGCTAGCCATGGCAATTGAAGTTGACAGGTAATTGAATTCAAATGCTTGGCTGGAAAAATTCATGAGTTCTTTTTGTTTTTAAAACCTTATTATATGTTAAAATGCTCAAGACAAGATCTAATTAGCCTTCTTTTCTTTCCTTTTTACAACTTAGCAGATTACTTTTACTTTGTCAGGATCTCTCATCTTTATTAACCCTAATTTTTATATTATTTCCTTGTAATGTGGTGAGAACAGATCCTCAGGATTTTACCACACTTAGACCATAGTCTATCTGGAGATTACACGACTTCTTTATCTCCTAGTATCTGAAATTTTCCTCTGACCTGGGTTACATTACAAGATCTAGTGCCAGCCACAGATCTCTTACTTCATTAATGGTTCTTTCTAAGTTGTTGAAAGATCTACATAACCTTGATTTCATTCTGAGATTCACCATTGGCCACTCATTTTAACTTTACGTTACCTCTAGTTCACTTCTTAACACTGAGTAAATCACTTCTTCTTATCTCTGAATCTTGAAATGTAACTTTACTTGAATTTACCCCAACCATAGGTTCATCTAAAGATTCAGAGGTGAAGGAACCCCAAAGTTGCTGAATAAAACTCTTAACTCAAGTCTCATCTGGAGATCTAGCGCTAGCCATTCATCTTGAGATGAGATCGATAATGCTTGCTAAGTCTCTGAGATTTTAAATTAACCATAGGTCCATTCAGAGATTCAACATTAAGGCAAAAGGATAACTCTGTCCTGACTCTAAGTCTATCTGGAGATTAAGAGATGACTAGGTCTCTAAATCGCTAAACATTTTGACTAACTCAAGTCCTATTCAGAGATCACACACACAACATAAGATCTAAATCATATCAACGGTCCAAATCCTTTTCTTATCAACTCAGCTCTTAACTTTATCTTGACTCAAGTCATCTTGATATTGCACGAATGAAGAAAATCATGAACTCAGATAATTAATCCTTTACCCATGGTCAAATTTGGAAATTACACACAAGGATGCATTGTTGAAGTACTGACTTTAACTTGACCAGAATTGCCTTTACCCTAGTTTGATTTTGATATTATGCAACAAGGAAATCTCTAACTTGTTGAATGCATTTCTTAACCTTGAGTCTATTTGGAGATCACGTACCAGCCACACATTGAGATTTTGATCTACATCTTGCGCTGAATCAATGAATCATTTTGTACTTGATCATTTTATCTTGAGATTGCACAAAAACCCTTGATCTTGACTTATGATCCATGGTTTATACTTGATTTCATAATCCTTGGCACTAACTCCAATCTATTCTAAGATTATGAGATAAAGGATATCTCGTAATCTCCTAATGTTTTTACTAACTCTGGTCAAGTCTGGAGATTCAGAGATAAAGGCTATTTATGAATCGTTGAATGATCTATCTAACCTTGGGTTTACTTTGAGACTTGACAAACACCATAGATTTACTTAGCCACTTAAACACGTGTCTTCATCTTAGCTCATTACCTCTTGATCACTGAAAGATTCATGACCTTTTGACCTTTTCTAGAAATTCAGCGCTAGACGCACATCTCTGTCTTGATCAACGGCCTAGATTATCTCTTAGCAAACGTAAGTCAGCTTTGAACTAACTCTAAACTAACCATGATTCAATTGGAGATTCAGTGACTGAATAGATCTCTAAGTTGCTGAATAATTATTATAACTTGGGTTTAATATGGAGATCTGGTGCTAGCCCTCAGATCTTTCTTTGATCAACAATCAACGCTAAGTCTCTTAAATTTTCTATACTTTACCAATTCTTTTCAATATTAAGAGACAACCCTTTATTCTTATCTTGATCCAATGGTTTGCACTGAATCTCAAGTCCATTTTCTTAATTTCACTTTCATTCCAAGATCACACGACCAAGTCACCTCTGGATCTTGCAATAAAATTCACTTCACATGGCTTCAACCACATCTTTATCTGGAGATTGAGAGATAACTAAAACTGCAAGTCACTAAAAATTTACTAACTCCAGAGTTAAATGAGAGATTACGTGTAGACCACTCGATCAAACCAAGGATAAAACAAGATCGAAAACCATCACTCAATCAATGAATAAAATATTGAACTTGGCTGTTATCTAGATATCATACTCTAGCTGCTCATCTAGAATGAGATCAATGATCTTCACTGAATCTAGGAATATTTCACTTGACTATGGTTTCATCTGCAGATCTCGCGATAAATAAAAAAGTAAACTTTGTCATGACCTCGGGTTAGATTATGAGATTCAAAGATAAGGCTATCTCTAAATCTCCAAAGATTTCTTATAACTTGAGTTAAGTCATGAGATCAAGCGCTAGCCACATGATGAAAAATGCATCCACGATCATTGCTAAATCTCTAAATATTTGAGTTGACTTCATCTTTATATAACGATCATGCATCAACCGCACAATGAAAATAAGATCAACCGCCTGTGCTTAATCTCTAAATCCATAAGATCATATTCCTTTCTTCCTGAGATTAAGAGATAAAAGTTTGCACCAAGTCTCTAGACCATAAAGAATATTCAGTCTCAATCATGAGATTAGGAGATAAAGGCAAGGATAAAAAGCACATGACTTGAAAACACTTAAGTTACTCGCCAAAAGTAACTTCAAAATAGAACAAGGTCATTAGGGTCTAGGTTTATGTCATAGAAAAGATACAAGAGACCTAGGGTTTAAGGCTTTCATCGATTTTTAGTAACATACTACTCTGGAAGAAGACACTTATAGAAAAACTTGATTGCACATTGGAATACAATTTGAACTTTAAGGCATAAACTGACATTGGGAACCAAAAATTTTAGCAAGACTCAGAAAACACAAAATAGTCCCAACAGAAACTTGTTAAGAAATGTCATCAAGATCTAAGAATCATAACAATATAACAATATATCCAAACATCATTAAAACAAATTCATCATATGATATCTATGCTATGAAATATCTATTCAATAAATGAATTTACCAAAAATAATGTATCATCTTGAAAAACATAATATAAAATTATTAGCTCTAAAAAGAGGATCGAGGTAGGACCTAACATCTTCCCCCTCTAGGCATGAATTTCTTCTTGGAGTTCATCAAAAAGGTGGGGGTACTTGTGTTTCATACATGTTGCATCCTCCTATGAGGCTATGACCTCATCGTAATAGTCCCACTGGACCCTAACCTTGTCCCTCTCTCAGCCTTCTAGAGACAACGTCTATCGAGCTAGAATGAAGATGGTCTCTAGAGCCAATAGTCCATCTGACTCCACCTGTAAGGCATCCCAATCAGTAATGTGAGACTCATCATAAATATATTTTTGCAAAAAAGGTGGCAGAGGTAAATGATGGGAAACTGGTCCTCAAAATAGGTGGCAGAGCTAGACAATAGGCAACTAGTCTGAAAACCCTATCTCCAACCATGTAGACTCTATCAACCCTCTTCATGCTTGCATATTTATTTTATCTATCCTAAGCCTCTATGAGATGCTGCTTGATCAAAACTACCTGCTGCTCCATGTCCCTAACTAATTCTGGCCCACTTGATACCCTATCCTCAATTATGTCCCATCTCAATGGTGTCTAGCATGGATTTCCATACAATTCCTATAAGGAGGCATAAACAAGGATGTGTGATGCTCTTTATTGTAGGAAAAATCTACTAATTGAAGGTACTCCTCCCATTTGGATTGGTGATCCATAACATACATCTGTAAATATCCTCTAAAACTTGATTAACTCTCCCAGCCTTCCCATTTGTCTTAGGGTGATAGGCTATACTAAAATTGAGTCTTCTGCCCAATTTTGTCTTTAAATCTCTCCAAAATAAAGAGGTAAAGAGAGAATTGAAATCAGATATAATCTTACAAGGAATTCCATGGAGCCTAAAAATGTCCCACAAGAATACATGTGCTACTACAAGTGTTGTCAAAGTGATAGCTACAGGTGAGAAGTGGGAAACTTTGGTCAATCTATCCACTCTCACCATGATGGTATCATGGCGGTGAGAAGACATAGGTAGACGACCAATAAAGTCCATGGAAATAGTGTTCCACTTCCACACTAGTACCTCATGTGGCTGAAGAAGCCCACCCGATTGCTCTGATCTACCTTAACTCTTTGACACTCTAAACATCTGGCCATAATCCTATTAATGTCCAAACTCATACTTGGCCAGTGATAGAGCTTCCTTAGATCTGCATGCAACTTCTTGACTCCAGGGTGTGCTGCATATGGTACTCTATGAGCCTCAATTATAATAAGATCATGAAACCCTCTGAGTATCAGGACATAAATGTGGCCCCTGTGACAAATAATTCCATATGATTCTAAGGAATATCCAACAAATTTCCCCTTAAGGGACCTCTAAGCTCGGTCTAACTAAAGATATTCTAAATAGAACTCATCCTCAAGAAAGTGCTGAAGTATGCAATCCCTCAAATCAATACCAATAGTCATGGAGGAGAGTGCATGTTTCCTCCTACTTAAGTCATCTGCTACAATATTCTCCTTCCCCTTGATGTAGTTGTAAGGTAAGAAAGATGATTGATTGTTTTTATTATGTTTGTATTTCCTTAACCTTTACATTTAATTGTAATTTTTGATGGATGTGATATTTTTATTGAGCATATAAGGGGAAGGAAGATAAGATGTTCCTCTTTTATCACCAAATGCACAAATGAAAGATCCAAATTGATTAACCCTAAACTAGGATCAATGCACATATGAATCAACCATTCAAAAATGAGAGAAAGGAAGAAGATCTTAAATTATATTTTATTATTAAGGAGATATGATATATAATAGTAATTGAAAAGGATGAGAGAAAGTACCAACCTTAAAGAATTTCATATCAAATAATGTTGTTTTCTGATGTCTGTACTCTATTTCTAGAAAATATGAAGTATGATCTGGAACCGGAATGCAAAGATGAACAAAACCCATAAATATTTTTCCAATCTGACACCATCTTAATAAAAAGGTCAACCTTGACCCACTAATCTCACCCCTGACCCAATAATCTTGACCCTGACCTTCACAAGTCTGACAAAAAATTTGTTCGCGAATCCTGATAGTTCGCTGAAAAGGGTATCCAGATCTGAGTTCAAATCTTCAATCCTGAACCTGTACCTACAAGAAAAAGAGATTTTTTTGTTGGGTGGAGGGGTTTTCCTTGGTCAAACCCTATTCTTGGAATTAACCTTAAATATATAATTGAAATTGCAGATGTAGACAAAGTAAATGCATAAATTCACCTTGCTTGTAAAATTCCTTGTGGAGGATTAAAATCCTTGAATCCACGAGTATGTATGCACCAATGGATCTATAATTTAGAATATAGGATGTCTTCAATCAATTTCTTGTAGATCTCAAACACTAAATATTGAATGGGTTCTTGAGTATGAAGAGGCTTGGAAGAAGGTGGATGGAGAGATCACCAAAAAAGGCACTATGTAGCTTGAATCCTTCAATGGCCTCCCATGGATCTCTTCGATGAAAATGAATGCTTGAATGCTTGGTGATGGATGAATAATTTCTTCAAATATTTCTTGATTTATTTCTTGAACTTCACTTGATAATTTTTCTCAATTGCACAATGATGCTTAGGCTTCAATAGAGGACTTAGTTTCTCAATATCGCTTTGTATCACTTAACAAAAATGAGAGAGAAAGGCTTCCTTTTATATGAAATTAGGGCACAATCTTCTAAGGAGGTTGACATAAGAGAATTAAATTCCCATTAAATCCTTTACCCCTAGGAAAGGAACTATATTAAATATAATTTAGGAATCATCTCTTCGGAACCTGAAACAACCGACCCGGAAGTGAGAATTAACTTTTTCAAAGACCAACATCCCAAAACTGTGGGACCTTAAAATCTGAACCCTAGGTCAAGGTCAAGGTTGAGCTTGACCTAGGTCAGGGGTGAGGTTGACCTTGATCTAGGTCAGGGTTGAGGTCAACCTTGACCCTGAGGTCAAAGATCTGAGATCTACAGTCTAGAATGGCAGAAATTGGCTAGAGAAAGGTGGATAATTGGGGCAGAACAGGGGGAAAGCCAGGTCTAAATCAGGAACCCATTCAAGGCACTTGACATGAATCCAAAACTACTTACTCAGAAGGCTAAACCATTATACAATGGAAGTGCTTCCATTTTCTGACTATACATTTAGCCCCCACTTTAGCAAGAGTATGGACTCAACACAAACTCTTGGTAAAGGAGATCATAAAGAACAAACAATATTGTGGTAATCAAGAAGGGACAAAGAAATCCTCAATCCCCTAAGGGACTTAAGTCTTTATCAACCCTAAGATCATGATAAGAGAGATATTACTAGAGAGAGAGAGAGAGAGAGAGAGAGAGAGAGAGAGAGAGAGAGAGAGATTATCTTGCCCAATGAGAACTTATGTCCCATTGTGAACCACAGAAGTAAACAACATAACTACATAGATGGAGTTGAACCGCCAAGTGAATGTGGCTACTCACTAGCCAACCCATCAAGGATATCTATTCTTAAGGAAACCTTCCGACCTTAAGGGATCAAAACATTGAAAAAATGGAGGGATCAAGAGATCCATGTAAATTTAAACCGGAGGGATCAAGAGATCCTAAAAAGTAAAATAAAATGTAAAATGTCCATGCTTTAAGGATTAGTTTTTAATCCATAAAGGGAAAAAGTATTAAGTGCTTGAAAATATTTTTAATGTGTGTGTGCAAATAGTGAGTAGAGCGTATGCCCCCGTGTTAAAGTCATTGCTAACACTTTAACAGGAGCAATGGCTTGAAAGGAAACGTAAACAACTCTACAGATTATATTTCCACTACGAGATGCCTCCAAACGAAGAAAAATAAAGGGAAATAAAACATAAACATGCACAAGAACATAGAAGGGATCTACCTACCGTGCAGTCAGTATAATCATAAGATAACATGTCCATATGAATATGATATTATTGCAAAAGAATTGACATCATTCCCCAAAGAAAGTAGAACTACAATCACAATGGAGGAAAGAAAACTTAAGAGTTATGAAAAAGAATATATTTGGACCACAACCTGGAGACCAAAAAGAATCAGTGCTACCATGTCGCAGATCCAAGAAGATTATACAAGGGAAACATTTATGAACAATAACACAAGTACAACATAACATAGAAACAACATATAGAAGAATAAAGATACATATAGAGGAATTCTACAATAGGTTTGAGTATTTTATCACCTTGCACCAATGAAGTAACAAGGGTTGTATAAAAGAATCTAACAAACATTTAGAAAACACATTACGGGAGAAGCATAGTACAGCATGCAAACACAAAAAGTGCTACCATGAAGGATAAGCCAATCAAGCGCATTTCTGACCCTCCCCATCTTGCTTTATTTCAGTTAGGGAAGGTGGGAAACTCGCAAGAGGGACTATATCAAATACAACAGGAATGATAGCCAGTTCCAAACGAGGATCCTCTTGAGAATTGCATTGCTTGATATTAGGTGTAATTGTCAATTGAGTTGAAAGAATATGAGGTAAGTCAATGTCAAGATCAATGGTCTCATATTCATCACTAAGATCAATAGGATCATCTAGAGTATCCTCCTCATCAAGATTAATTGAAATGGGATCTAAGATGCGAATAGGATCATCACAATCATTCATCTTAACATCATTATGAATATTGAATTATTTCGACACATCAGGCATAGGTTGATCGAAAATAGGTAAAGATTTTCGAAGAAGAGAAGCACGGGCCCTAGCATTAGCTCTACGCTTCTTCTGACATTCATTAGATGATTTATTGCATTTGGCTTTGCTTAAGACATGTTGAGAACTAGGAGGGATAACAACATATTCCTTCATAGGTTCTATAGGAGGATTCTCAATGGGTTGTAATGGAACAGTAGAAGTTTGATTATTAGAATTAGAATTAATGGCTAAAGGAGGTATGGAAGGAGTAGGTAAAAGACCATGATTGAGATCTATCTAAGGCATTCTTAACTCAGAAATTTTACGATGTTTACAAGCTTGGTATGAGTGAAAGAGATGATCAGGGCGAGGAGGACATGATTCAGGTAATGAAGGCCAAAATAAATCAAGAGTAGCACAATCTCTAGGCCTAAAATGTTGATATAAACTATGATTAATCATTTTGACTTCACAATTATGAATGAACTTAAGATATTTATGAATAGAAGAGATAGCATGCATAGAATATATCAACAGTAAACCAAATTTGATTTGAAATTGATCAGAAGTAGGAATAACAATGAAGGTAGTATCTACAACCTTACCACAAAGTTCCACTAGTAAGTTAATAGAACCAAGTGTAGGATAAAGAAAACCATTACAAGTTTAGATCCATGCATCAATTGGATCATAGTAATCATGTTGTAAGTTTTCCATAAAAATGTTTTCCTCAGTAATGACATTTATTAAAGATGTGGGATCAACAAGAAAATCATGAATAGGTATCTTATCAATCCTAGCATAGATATAAAGGGAACCATCAGGAGCCTTAATCGTTTCACAATCATCAAAGGTGATTAAAAGTTCCTTGGGTCGCTTATCCTTAGTTTGTTTTTGAGGTTTAGATGGAACTGGAAGTTGAAGTAGAGGTGAAGGATCTTGAACAGTAGGTTGGGATAGAACAACACTCTCCACATGATTAACAATGTGATTAAGATCATCCATCTTTGAATCATAAATAATATCTACAGAAAATGGTTGAGCTATGGTATTAGTATTGTGTGTAGGTAAAGGATTCGTATAGATTTGAAGGTTTTGATTAGGAGGAGAAATAAATTTATTCCCACTACCATCAAAATTATCAACAGACAAAGATTTAGAATCAATTAAATCTGGAATTTTATGCTTTAGAGAATAACATTTTTCAGTATCATGGCCATTATGGTGATGGTATTGACAAAAATATTTAGAATCAAAGGATTTGGATGTTATTATGGTAGGGAGAAGAGGTATAATAGGAGGAAAGGTAATCATATTAGCACTTAAAAACCTACTCATTATAGAATGCAAAGTTTTAGAGAGAGGAGTAAATGTACGATTCATGCGGAAAGTAGTGGATGCAAAAGTGGCATTATTGGATGTAACAACAACTTGATCAGCAACTACACTCGTCTGTTTATTAATCTTGACATAATTGTTAGGTTTCAAAAACTTATTAGGATTAGGAGCACTGTCACTCTTATCAATGGGAACAGGAGCCATTGGAGTGTTGCTCTCAAATTGACTCACTTGTAACTGATAATGGTGAAGTGTTGCACAAAGTTGTTGAAAAGAGGTAAATTCAGTAAGCTAAATCTTATCTCTAATATCCTTTTATAAATTTGAAATAAACATGTGTTGAATATCAATATAAGGTACAGGATAAGAAATATTAGCATACAAATGCTTAAATCTACCAATGAAATCAGTCAATTTTTCCTCAATGTTTTGTTTACAATCCATTAAATCAGTTAAGGAAACTTGCAGATCAATGTTATTTTGAAATTGTTGGATAAAGGTATTAGCAAGTTTAGGAAAAGAATCAATTGAATAAGAAGGTAAAGAACAATAGCATTGCAAAGCCTTATCATGAAAAGTTCTAGCAAACAATTTAGCTAAAATCCTATGGTCATGAGCATAATCACTACAAAGGATTTGAAATGTTTTAGCATGAGTGACAGGATCACCTTTACCATTGTAATTCTCAAGATGAGGCATATCTACTTGTTGAGGGATAGTAGCATGAATGATGTCTAAGGATAAAGGACTACCCATCTCACATGTAGGAATGCTAAACTTGGATTGGGTTAAGGATCCAAGTTGTTGTAAACATGACACAGTCTGAGCCAAAATAATAATTGTAGAATCAATAGAGAAAATAGGTGGCACAACAATCTTAGGGACACTAGGAAAAGTGTAGGAAGCAACAAGAATAGAAGACACAACTGGTGGAACATTAGGAACCACAGTTTGAAGGTGATTAGAATAAGTAAAAGGTACACTATGATATGAATGTTGTGAGGTAGGAAGAGATACCAAAGGAGCACTCAAAGGAATAGATGCAATTGGGATAGATGTAGTCTTCAAAGGAGGAGTATAAGTAGGAATGCTTGATAAAGGAACATGAGAAGGTCCCTCACTAGTGATAGGAGGTGTATATCCTAACTCTTGAGCCTCTTGAGCTAAAGGTTTAACATTTGAATGCACAAGATGAGTAAGACCACACAAGAAGTTAATACCTTGATCATTATCATGGAGGAATTTCTTAATAGCCTCTATAGCTTGGATAAAATCTTGATTATGGTTTTCTTAGATAAGCTAATTTCCCATTTTATCAAGTTCGGTTGAGAGTTTTTGCACTTGTTTAGGAGGAACTCTTAAGGCATCATCCTCATCATGAGATGAGTGAGAAGAGTTATGATCCATAGAAGGATTGGAATCATGAGTTATCAAATTATCATCCGAGATCCTAAGGAAAGGAGAGGAAGACACAGAATCAAAGAAACCCATAAGTCTACGGATTCTTCTAACCAGGATACTATAAGTAGGAATAGAAGTGGTAAAGCTCATACACCAATGCAATGCAAATGAACTAACACAAGATATTGACTTATGAATTTTAAATGTAACTGAAAGAACATGCAAGATCTAGCATAAACATGTAAATCTAACACCAAAAACAAAGAGTTGTCTATCGCGGGTTCACCAAAATGTAAGATAAGAAAGATGATTGATTATTTTTATTATGTTTGTATTTCCTTAACCTTTAAATTTAATTGTAATTTTGGATGGGTGTGATATTGTGATTGAGCATATAGAGGGAAGGAAGATAAGACGTTCCTCTTTTATCCCCAAATGCACAAATGAAAGATCCAAATTTATTAACCCTAAAGTAGGATCAATGCACATATGAATTAACCATTCAGAAATGAGAGAAAGGAAGAAGACCCGAAATTCTGTTTCATTATTAAGGAAATATGATATATAATAGTAATTGAAAAGGATGAGAGAAACTACCAACCTTAAAGAATTATACATCAAAGAATGCTATTTTTTGAGGTCTGTTCTCTATTTCTTGAAAATTAGAAGTATGATCCGGAACCAGAACTCAAAGACGAACAAAACCTAGAAATATTTTTCCGATCTGAGACTGTCTTAAGAAAAAGGTCAACCTTGACCCACTAATCTCACCCCTGACCCAATAATCTTGACCCTGACCTGCACATGTCCGACAGAAAATCTGTTCACGGATCCTGATAGTTCACTGAAAAGGGTATCTAGATCTGAGTTCAAATCTTCAATCCTAAACCTGTACCTACAAGAAAAAGAGACTTATTTGTTGGGGGGGGGGGAGGGGTTTGCATTGGTCAAACCCCAGTTTTGGAATTAAACTTAAATATATAATTGAAACTGTAGATGTAAACAAATTAAATGCATAAATTCACCTTTCTTGTAAAAGTCCTTGTGGAGGATTCAAATCCTTGAATCCACAAGTATGTATGCACCAATGGATCTAGAATCTAGAATGTAGGATGTCTTCAATCAATTTCTTGTAGATCTCCAACACCAATTCTTGAATGGATTCTTGAGTATGAAGAGGCTTGGAAGAAGGTGGATGGAGAGATCACCAAAAAGGGCACTATGTAGCTTGAATCCTTCAACGACCTCCCATCGATCTCTTTGATGAAAATGAATGTTTGAATGCTTGATGATGGATGAATCCTTGCTTCAAATATTTCTCAATTTCTTGCTTGAAGTTCACTTGATAATGCTTCTCAATTGTTCAATGATGTTTAGGCTTCAATAGAGGACTTAGTTTCTCAATATTGCTTAGTATCACTTAGAGAAACTGAGAGAGAAAGGCTTCCTTTTATATGAAATTATGGCACAATATTCTAAGGAGGATGACATAGTAGAATTAAATTCCCATTAAATCCTTTACCCCTAGGATAGGACCTATATTAAATATAATTTAGGAATCATCGCTTTGGAACCTGAAACAGCCGACCCGGAAGGGAGAATTAACTTTTTCAAAGACCGACATCTGGAAACCGTAGGACCATGAAATCTGGACCCTGGGTCAAGGTCAAGGTCGACCTTGACCTAGGTCAGTGGTGAGGTCAACCTTGACCTAGGTCCAGGTTGAGGTCGACATAGACCTAAAAGGTTGACCTTGACCCTGAGGTCAAAGATCTCAGATCTGCAGTCTAGAATGCCAGAAATTGGCTAGAGAAAGGTGGAGAATTGGGGTAGAACATGGGGAAACCAAGGTCTAAATCAGGAACCCATTCAAGGCACTTTACATGACCCCAAAACCACTTACTCACAAGGCTAAACCATTCTACCATGGAAGTGCTTCCATTTTCTGACTGTACAATAGTGGACATCAAAATCGTACTCACAAAGTAACTCCATCCACCTTCTCTGTTGGGTATTAAGATTAGGCTGGGTGAAAGTGTATTGGAGGCTCTGCTGATCTGAATGGAACTCAAAAAGGTGCCCCAAAAGAAAGTTTCACCACCTCACTAATGCATGAACCACTGCAATTAACTCAAGGTCATGGGTAGGATAATTAAGCTCGTGAGTCTTAACTTCCTAGATTAATAGGCAATTTCTGATCCATCCTACATAAGGACTGATACAAGTCCATCTAAGGATGCATCTATACATACTACAAAGTCAGCTGAAGGATCAGGCATAGCTAGGATAGGTGCGCTAGTAAGGGATCTCTTGAGCTCCTGAAAAGGTCTCTCACACTTCTCTATCCATTCAAACCTCTTTCCCTTTCTCTTAAGGCAAGTGATAGGGTGTGCCACTCTAGAGAACACCTCAAAAAACTGTTTAAAATAATCTACTAATCCCATGAAGATATTGACCACAGTCATAGTGGTAGGTGATGGCCAATCAATGATAGCTCTAATCTTTGATGGGTTGATTGCGACCCCATCACCTCATATAACGTGGCCAAGGTAGTGAAACTGTGTCGTAAATAAAGTACACTTTGATAGACTACCATATAACTGATTATCTCTCAAGCAATGTAAAACCTATCTTAGGTGCTCCTCATGATCCTCCTCTTTATGAGAATAAATCAATATGTTATCCAGGGACACGACCATAAATCTGTCCAAGAAGGTACAGAATACTCTATTCATAAGACTCATCAATACTATTGGAGCATTCATGAGGCCAAAAGGAACCACATTAAACTCATAGTAACCATACCTCATACATAAATATAATTTATGGATATCACTCTGTACAATCCATAACTGATGGTACCCAGATTTTAGATCTATCTTAGAGAACACTCGGGCACCCTATAGCTGATCAAATAAATCATCGATCCTAGGCAGTGGATACTGATTCTTAATGGTTACTTTATTAATCTAGTGGTAATCCATGCACAACCTAAGTGATCCATCCTTCTTCTTGATGAAGATGACAGGGGCTCCCCAAGGTGAAACACTAGGGAAAATATGCCCTTTCTTCAAGAGCTCCTCCAACTGAATCTTGAGCTCATTGAGCTCGTGAGTAGTCATCTTGTAAGGGGCTCTAGATACTAGCTTAGCTCCTGGCACAAGGTCTATATGAAAATAAACTACCCTAGGTGGGGGCATACCAGGTAGCTCTAAGGGAAATACACATGCATACTCCTGTAATATAGGAAAGTCATCAAGGGAGGTTCACTTATCCTCCTCTCTGTCACTGATGGTGATAGAAAATAGCTGACATCGCTTGTCCATGTAGTGCTTGAGCTTCATTGTGGAGATCACACAGAGGGATATGGGTCTCTGGACTCCTGAAATGACCATGGGTGAACCTAAACCATCTACACACTCTACCCTCTTTTGTCTACAATCCATCTTTGCGATGTGGATGCAAAGCCAATCCATGCCAAGAAATACATCATAAGAACCAAGAGGTGTGATACGTAGATCAATCTTAGAGGTCATATCTCCTATATGTAACTGACAATTTCACACTATAGAATCAACTGATACCCTAGCACCTAACGCTAACTCAACTTTCCAATTCACCTCTTATCTAGCTTCCACTAGCCCACAACGCTCCACTACAAATGAGAAAATGAAAGAATATGTAGCTCCTAAATAAAAAAGGATTGTGATGATACTACCTCAAATCATACATGTAGCCTCAATCACTGTGGCTTGATACTCAGCCTGGCAGTTATCAACCACTGCAAAGACTCTATGGGACTTACCCAAGTCCCCAACCGTGGCCTCAAATGCTACTCAATGCTGACCACCTCCTTCAGGGAAGTCCCTAGAAAAATTCCCTATGGCACCACAAGTGAAACATGACCCTCGAGACTGAATCTATATACCCTATGATTTGGTGTACAATGATCTTCTTGTGTTACTAGAATCATTGAACCTACCAGGAGAGGTCTATTGAGTCCTCGTGAGGTGTTACGGTTCCTATGACCTATGATCTCATCTAGGCCTCTATGTTTTCCACTATTTGGGCTTAAATCCTTGTTGTCCCTATGGTGGTCTAGATCTCTAACTGTGCTGAGTCTGTTGTGGCTAAGGCTGTGGGGATCTAAAGGTCCCTGATAAGTGCCTCTGATTCCTCTTCCAAGGTGGTCTCTGATATCTTGTACTATTAGGTGTGTGATTTCAAATCTGTGATTGATCCTATGTATTGTATCCTCTACCCTGTACTTCCTCTACAATCAAAGCCTTCTCTATGGCTTCCCGTAGAACCCCTGGTTCTACAATGCACACTAGTCTAGATATAGATGCATTCAACCCATTAACAAAGTGGTTGACATGGTGCTTCTCATCCTTCATGTACTCTACGTAAGGTAGAAGCTCAAGAAATTTGATCTCATATTGAGAAACAGATAGGCCTCTCTGCTGGAGAGATCATGAAATTTGTCTATACAATGTTGTCTATAATGCTCTGAGAGGTATCGATCCTTAAATCTCTCTTAAAATGTACCCCAAGTGAGAATGTCAATATCTAGGTTACTCATGAACATTTCTTGTCACCACCAAATCGAGGCCCACCCTCTCAATAAGTGGAAGACAAATTGAGCCCTCACATTGCTCTCATATGAGTGCAATCCAAAACATCGCTCTAAGCTCAATAACCATGCCTCAGCCTCGATCCTATCCGTATTCCCTAAAAAAGGTGGTGGGCTGAGGTGAATCAAATCCTTAATTTGATCTCCCATATCCTGGGGTGCTCCTCTACCTATCTGAGGTACAAATCCTGGTGGTGGATCTGCCATATGTATAGATTTACCCTCCTACTCTACCTTCTCCTTGACTCATCGAGGAGGAGGACTCCTACTCCACTAAAGGGTTTCTCCCCCTAGCCCTGCTATCTGGTCTCCGAGCGGTAACTTATCCATAAGTATCCCTACAAGGTTCTAGAGGGTATTCAATACTTCTTGATTCAAATTTGGTGGCTAGTCAGAGGAGGTTCCTGCTCGTCTCTTGCATCCACAGTAGCACCCTCTACCTCTTTCTCATCACGAGCTGGTACCACACAGGCATGAGCATGACCTCTTCCACGTCAGTGAGTGTGCTGAGTAATGGGAGGCATCCTACAAGTTTCAAGCAAAGTTTAAAGGTTAATAAGGAAAGAAAACCCTTACAACCATTCAGTTGTTGAGTCTTTGTTAAGCCTAGTGGGTTATTTTCCTTCCAAATGTCTTGGGAGAAATGTTTTATACAACCTTCCTATTTTAATTATATATTATAGTGATTTCTAGCTCACCATAATTTTCTTTTATTACATTGGTGAGCCCGATGTCCTTACATTTACAATCTAAATTGGTTTGTTGGTCTTATTTCAATCTTTCGATTTAATTTAAGTAGCATTTATTTTCATCATGGAATTTACTAAATTAGATTGGTGTGTTTTTTTTTCATGTTGCTACATTTCTCCTTAATTCACTTTATTAATCACATGAAGTATATAATACCTTTTTGCATTTCATGTTTCTTTCACTCTCTCATGGTACTCTTGTATATTATATTATGACATTATTCTTTAGATTCGTTTGACGCGTGAGATTGGTGTTGAACTCAATATAGATTTTTTTCTAGCATGCTTTAGAGTGTATGATCAAGAATTATACTATTTCACAATCATTAGATAAAAATAGAAATATAACATGTCTCTTAGGAATCATTGTTGAATAGTTAAATAATTTATGATTCAAAAGTTTGCAACTAAGATTTTAAGAACAAAACTCAATGGTACAAATTTTCAAGGGTCAGGAGACAACTGAATGGAGGCCCACTTGGCTTAGGATTTACTTCTACAAGGTAAGATTCCTCAAAATATGTAGTCTTGGTATATAATTATTATGTTGTGTTATGTAAGGGCGAGTCCCTAGGACAAGGTGAATTTGATGTTTTTAGGATTAAGAGGGGTGGGTGGTTGGGGGGATATTAGTGTATCTGATATATATATGTTATTAGCCGAGAGGCGTAAGCCAAGAGGCTCTTCAGTTGGAATGAGGAGACCTCCTATACGTGAAGTTTCAGTTATGCATGAAACTTTTTCAGCATAACTGAAACTTAACACATAATTAGCCGAGATATGACATAATATCAATTTAAACACACATAATTAGGCGAGATATGATATAATATCAATTTAAACATAATTAGCCGAGATATGTTATAATATCAATTTAATTTATAAATCATACATTTGATTGGTTATGTAACTGTCTATCCTATTTTAAGTTGTTTCCCATGTGATTTGCTGAGGAAGAATCATCAACGATTTCCATGTTGAATTGCATTGCAGATGAATTGAATTGATTTCCATCTTCCGCGTCAACACAAAAACTGACTGGTAGACGTGATCGGTTCTCAAAGAGGCATCTATTCACCTTATGTTGTAGCTCCCCTGAAGTCCGCTGCTTTCAAGTTTCGGCAATTCATATTAATACTTCGGAAAATAGAATTTGAATCTTGTATGTTAGGAATTTGTTTTGTAATTAAGGTCATAAATTTGCTGATGTTTTTATAGCAGAAGCATGAATTTAGGGCTTCAATTCCCTCTCTGAAACTTTGCGGAAAAATGGAAACCCTAACGGATTAAATGTGAATATAGGGATAGTTATAATGTAGAAAATGGAAAGACTTTTATGAAAAGATCGCAGATCTGGCCGATAGTTGCCTGTTATCACGGATACTTCCAAAATTTGGGCGAAAAAAATGTTGAATTCAACCAGGGTTCAGGGCTTTTGGGGATTTATTGTTACAAAGTTGGCTGATATTAAAAGCCTTTTGAATTTATGACAATTTATGTGAAATTAGGACAAACAGACGTTATAAAGGACTTGTCGCAGACAAATCAATATATGTTTTCATTTCTTCTTGTCGTCATTATTGTCTTTCGTAAACTTTCACGAATTTTAGATGTTTCTTGAAACTTTATTATTTTGGTTGCTGGTTTAAATAGATCAATGTTATGATGCAATCTTGATTATATAATTAGCTGAGATATGAATAATCATTTAAATTATTTCTATTGAAAAACAAATGTTGTCTTTAATAACTTATTATACAATAACATGTAGAATGTTTAAACCTCCATAATTTTGTTTGTGTTTTTCTTACACCGTTGAATTTCTTGCTGTTGTTTCTCTGGGTTGTTCTAACTGATTTGTTGTGCTGTTTGTTTTTAACTTTTCTATTTGCATTGTTCTTATATTGTTCCACTTTTCTTATCGCTTCATCTCTCCTTTGTATAAAAAATTTAAATCCTTTCAAGACCCTAGCTTATTTAATAAAAAATATGTAGAATGCTGCTATTACTTCTGACACAACAGATCAAATGTACTACATGTTTACCATAAAACTTATTTACTACATGTTTACCATAAAACTTATTTTTGTAACTTAGAATATAGTTATGTCAACCTAATAATCATTTAGCTATTGATAAGATTAAATTATATATTAGTTCAACTTAATTTTATGTGTTACAGGGAGTATACTGTTATGTTAGGGACAAAAAAACAACAGATATTATTTAGTTGGTTGAAAAGGCGCTACAAAGTCTGGATGTAAAAAGTTAAAAGAGATGACACCACTGTGAAGAGATTTCTAGACCTAATAATTGCAGGCAATTTTTAGATCATTAAGAATATGCCACTTGCTTCAAAATGACAATGTAAGATGTAAATTCAATTATATTTCTTCCCATTTTAATTTAATCATTCGTGATGAATGGATAGCACTGCATTTCTTTCTTCTTTAATTCGTCAGCTCTTTTAAATTAGGGTTTTATCTAAATTGCTTTGTCGGTAGCTTTGTAGAGTTGAAGTCTTATCAACAATTCAACAAAACAAAAACCATAGATTATATGTCTACCACAGTATTCTATTTCTCAATAAATGATCAATTCAAGCTCCAAACACCGTATAGAATAATGAAGGCGAAGCTCACAAGTCATGATGAATTCAACTTTAATAAATGGGCAAAGTTTTCTGTCTAAACTGAAATGACCGTTCCATTAGTCTGGAACAATTATGGCTTTCTACATCATCATTAGGAACCAATTAATAATATTGTTGGGGCCCATTAGTTTAAGTGGCCTTGGTCGCCTAGAAGAGTTATGGCGTTTCTGGGGCAGTAGGGTGGGGGGCTAATGTTCCCTGGAAGATTAGGATATTGAATGTACACATCAGCAATTTGAAACTTCAAGTTTCGTGGATATTAAATAATTTGTTGGGATTGAATTATTATATTATTAGAGTACATTTTGTGGATAATTAGTTCTTTTATTCCTCTTATTTCTTTGGAAATCAATAAGAAATTGTTTATAAAATGATTTGTATACGATAATCATAAGCTTTTAAATAGTTTGTTGATTTATTAAATTAGAGTTTGAGATATGATATAATATCCTATCCTC
>MU226412.1:2252843-2263932 GCA_018584345.1 Thuja plicata
AAAGCAGAGCAGTGTATATATAGTGTCTCCAACATGATAGTCCAAACAACAACTAAAGTATACCAATATCCAAAACATCAAAGCCATAATCATCACACCCAAAAACTCACTGTAGTATGAGTAGAATATCACATATAGAGTCTATGAACTATCAAACATAAACAACATCTAACTGAAAAGATGAGGGAAGGAATGATGCATGTCGTCCGCATCCTCCCATTTAGCACTATCAGCTAAAAATTGGTCCCATTGGACCTTATACTAGAGCACATCAGCATTGCGCACCCTGATGGTACGCTGGTCAACAACCCGAGTAGGCTCCACTGAGACCACTCCTGAATCCTGCACCTGTAAAGCACGCCAATCCAAGATGTGAGAGGCATCAGGATGGTAAGGTTTCAATAATGAAACATGGAAAACACTATGAATATGGGCAAGAGCTGGTGGTAGAGCAAGTCGGTAAGCCACTAGATTGATGACTTCTAGCACATCAAATGGACCAACATAGCGCGGGGCTAACTTTGACGCCCTGCCAAAAGAGATAGAACTCTTTTGTGGCCGTACACTCAAGAACACTTTATCTCCAACCTGAAATTGTCTGAAGGTGTGGTTCTTATCCACATAACTCTTCTTCCTATCAACTACTTCCTTCAGATGTGAGCGGATCAATGTCATTTGCTCCTCCATCTCACGGAGCATATTAGGACCAATAACCACTCGATCCTCTACCCTGTCCCAACTAATGGGTGTGCGGCATTTGCGTCCATACAATGCCTCAAAAGGTGTCATGCCTAAAGATGCATGAAAGGAGTTGTTATAAGAAAACTCCACTAATGAGAGATATTCTTCCCACTTGTACTGCTGATCCATGTAGTACATCCTCAATAGATCCTCCACGACCTGGTTCACCCTCTCTGTCTGACCATCTGTCTGAGGGTGGTATGAAGTAATTTAATTCAGTCGTGTACCTAGGGATGCATTCAAGGTTGTCCAGAACCTTGATGTCATACGATTATCCCTATCTGAAATAATATCTCTGGAACCCCATGTAAACGAAAGATCTCATGAACAAATTTCCTAGCAAGAGCTAGGGAACCGTCTCGCAAGCTGCCTGGTATAAAGTGTGCTACCTTGGTGAGTTTGTCAACTACCACCAAGAGAACATCATGCCTCTGTCTAGTCATGGGAAGACCCTAAATAAAATCCATGCTTATGACCTGCCACTTGTACTCTGGTATATCATGAGGGTACAACAATCCTGCCTGATGAATATGCTCATCCTTGACTCACTGGCATTCTAAACATTGAGCCACAAAAGCTGTAATATCACGCTTCAGCCCAGGCCAGAAGTACAATGGTCTCACATCATTAAGCATCTTGGTCACCCCTGGATGACCGGCATAAGGAACACAGTGCATCTCCTCAAAAACAATCTTCCTCAACCCTGCATGGTCGGGAATATACATCCTGGTTTGGTATCGCAGGATACCATCACTATCAAAAGAGTAGCCACTAAACATGTAATCAGAAGGATCTATCTGCAAAGCAGATCGAACCATCTCATAATGGTCATCACCAGGTAACTGCTCTAGCACATGCTCTCTCAAGCGTGTCCTGGTAGTGGATATGGCAGATAAATGTCGTCTCCTACTGAGTGCATCTGCCACTCTGTTCTCCTTTCCTTTGATATATTCTATACCAAAGTCATACTCGCTCAAGAACTTAAGCCAACGCCTTTGTCTCATGTTCAAATTTAGCTGCGTGAAAATATATTGTAATCCCATGTGATCGGTCTGCAACTCAAAGGGTTTTTCGAGTAGGTAATGTCTCCACATCTGTAAGGCATGCACAATCGCTGTAAGTTCCAGATCATGCAGAGCATAATTTACCTCATGTTCTTTCAGTTTCCGTGACTCGTAAGCCACAAATCTACCGTTCTGCATCAACACGCCTCCTAGGCCTTCACCTAATGCATCTGTAATAACTATAAATTGACCATTTGGATCAGGAATGATCAATATCGGAGCGGACGTGAGCTTTTGTTTTAACAACTGAAAGGCTTGCTCACAAGTCTTTGTCCACTCAAACCGTTTCCCTTTTCTCTAGAGGGATGTAATAGGTGCTGCTACCCTAGAAAATCCTTCCACAAACTTTCGATAATAACCGGCCAACCCCATAAAACTTCGTACTTCATGAACATTAGCAGGAGCAAGCCATTCAAGTATTGCTTTGATCTTGGTTGGATCAACCGCAATCCCTTCTCTGGATATGATATGGCCCAAGTAATGGATTCTCTTCTGGTAAAATGAACATTTGGATAGTTTTCCATAAAGCTTCTGTTCCCTTAGTCGCTGCAAAACTATTCGCAAATGCTCCTCATGCTCCTCAATAGTTTTGGAGTATATTAGGATGTCATCAATGAAAATCTCCATGAACTTATCCAGACAATCCCTGAACACACTATTCATCAAGTTCATGAAAGCTGCTGGGGCATTTTTCAGCCCAAAAGGCAAAACTACAAACTCGTAGTGCCCATATCTTGTTCTAAAAGCTATTTTATGGATGCCCTCATCTTTGATTCTGAATTGATGGTACCCAGATCGTAGATCAATCTTTGAGAACACCGTTTCTCCTTTCATCTGATCGAATAGTTCATCTATTCGTGGCAAAGGGTATTTGTTCTTGATGGTCACTTTGTTTAACATCCTGTAATCAATGCATAAACACAAGGTACCATCCTTCTTCTTAACAAAAATCACCGGTGCACCCCAAGGTGAAACGCTAGGATGAATAAATCCTTTATCAAGGAGATCCTGAATCTGAACCTTTAGTTCATACATCTCTGTAGTATTCATCCTATAAGGAGCTTTAGATTGTGGTTCAGTCCCAGGCTTTTGATCAATAGAGAAATCAAACTCCCTTTTTGGTGGAAGTTCTGGCAAGTCTTCTAGAAACACATCTCTGAATTCCTAAAGGATTGGATAATCATCTAAGTTAGGAGGTATTTCCTCCAAATCCTTTACGTGGAAAACATAAAGTTTACACCCCTTCCTTTTGGCTCTCTTCAGTTGCATAGCTGAAATCTATCTGAGTTCAAGAGGCCTTTTAACACCTCTGATCTCTACATGCTTCCCTGAATCATCCAAACATGTAAAAGACTTGTCCTAGTAGTTTACTATGGCTTTATGTTTAGTTAGCCAATTAATCCCTAGGATTATGTCATATGAGCCAAGAGGTGCTACATAGAGATTCACTTGCGTTATGAAGCTGGGTAGCTGCAATTTGCTGCAAACCACACACTGTTCTACCCTTCGCTCTGCCCTGTTTCCATATTCTACAATCCATGGGTTAGCCATGTAACCAGTTCTAATGGGTAATCTAGAAACTACTCTAGGATCTATAAAACATTTAGTTGCACCAGTGTCCACAAGAATAGATACATTATGACCAAAAATTTTACCTGTCAGCTGAATAGGAGAAGCCTAAAATTATGCCTGCCTGTTATCCACTACAGCTTGGATGTGATGCTAAGCTTGAGAGGCTTTACCCCCTCTCTGACCTGAGCTCTGGGAACAGTGACTGACAAAGTGGTCTCCGCCACAAACATAGAAACCACCCCGTGGTCCTGGTCGTCCCTCAAACCTACTGTTCCTATTCTCATTCCTATAATTATTGTTCTGGTTATTCCTGTTGTTGTTCTTGTTTCCAAAATTTCCCTGTCCTTGAGTCTTCATGTTCCTGATCTGGTGTCTATCATTTTCCTTCTGATGGTTATCCTGTTTCCTTTTGAAACCTCCTGATTTACTAGATTTTTGAGGCTCTCTAACTGCTGACAAGCTCTTCAGTTTTTCTTCCTGTCTTAGAGCCTTTCTAAGTGTGGGCTCCATCTGTTCAGGCTCATGCATTAGTACCTCTGAAGAAATTTCTAGTCGTAACCCCATAATAAATTTCTGAGTACATAATTCCTCATCATTCTGGTACTGTGGAACATATTTCACGAGATGGCAGAATCTCTCATAATAAGCTGTAACTGTCATAACTCCCTGTATTAGATGTTGAAATTCTAAAATATTTTTGTCAAAATAAAACTTCAGTAACCAACAAGTTCTGAACAACTGTAGAAATTCTTCCCAAGTGACCTATCCAGGTTCAAGCTTCTTCTCTGACATTGAATTTTCCCACCAGGTCATAGCTTCCCCTCTTAACTGGAAAGTTTCCCACATGGCTCATGTCTGTCCAGTAAAATTTCAAACCTGGAAATAACTTTCCATCGTAGATATCCAAGCCTCAACCTCATCTCCTAAGGATTTCCCATTGAAAGTGGGAGGAGTGACCTTTTTGAGATCCTTGCTCAGCTCTATTGAGATCTTCTCTCTAGTCGTAGTCTGAATAGTGGCTGCTGCATCAGCCTCAGCTTTATGCTGCACTTCTATTCTCCTATCCTCTTCCTGTTTCTTTTGGGCTTCTACCCTCAAATCCTCCTCATGTTTCTATCTTACTTCCTCTCTAGTATCTGCAGGACCCCTTCCCTGAATACTACTTTCCAGGTGATCCATTCTGTCCTTTTGCTGTTGCAAAAGTGCTCCTTGCTGAGTTAGCAAGGCAACTATCTGGTCAAAGCGTTCATTGGATTCCCCAGTATCATTACTGGATCCACCCTTACTAGCATTTCTAGTCATCATGATGACAAGTCAAAATCCTGCAACGTCGCATAATGCATAGCATTAGCATAAAACCCATAAGGCCGCAGAGTAGAAACTCCACTCTGATACCATATGTAAAGACTGAAAAACTCACAAGTATGCCACATAAGCACATAACCATAATAAGTCAAATGTCAAAAAAGTTGAAAGACCAAGTCGACATCCCAATCAATTAATTGATTAATTTACACCAATGAAGTTCATACAAATGACCATCTTGTCGAAGTACAATGAATATTTTAAGCCAAATACATACAATTACATGCCAACCAACTTGTCGAATATAGGAATCAAATATACAATTTACATTGATACAATAAAATGATTACATCCAGAAGTGTCGACCACCTTGTCGATCACTAGATAAAGTACAACATAGAAGTAGAGAAAGAAGAGAAGAAATTAACACTGGAAGTATCAACTCATCGGTTTCTATCTCCTGAGCCTCGGAATGAGTCCCTTACGCTTCCTCGAGAACAGAGGTGGGGTCCAAGAGATTTTACTGCCCAACCGTGGAGTGGTCAGCTCTGGAAGTGATGAGCTTCCCCGGGGTTCTTCCTGACACGAAGAACGCCCCATCCCTGCAACGAGAGGCCTAGCTTCCCGCTACTGGCAGATTCAGATGGTCTTAGTGTAGCCATGTAACTTAACCTACAAGCACATATGTCTACAGTAGGTTCTATACATCAGATGTAGCAAGGGGTAAAGTTAACCAAGCATAATCAATAAGAACTTATGCAATTTTCTACTTTGGCCGAAGTATTTTATTCTAGATTTGAACTGGCAGGAAAAAAATCTTTTACCCTCCCTTGATCTCTACATTCAGCACAACTTCCATCCTAGTTGATACATTCCCGATTCCATATAAAAAGAATAAAATAAAATACCAGCATCTCTGAACTTAATTCAATAAATTTATCAATCACTTCACTGTGCATGTCAAATCATTTAGTATGATAAAACTAAATTCTGCTATAAGATTTCAATCGGTCTACTCAGTTCTGATTTTGTTTATATTTAAGAGGTCAAATAAAATTCATCTGTAAAAAAAAAAAAATCGTCAAACAGGATTGCAGCGGATAAAACACATCAAATGCGACAAAAAACAACAAAGAAGATTCAGCTGCCTGCCAAATATACAGGGGTAAATTATCTGACTTATTCCAGCAAAACAACAATGATCTCTTTCATATTTTCAATCAATATGATTCCAAGGATCTGAATGTGACTCTACAATTATGCACCAAATTCAAAAATTACAGAGACCAGATTCATATTGCGCACAAAAGGCACATAGTAAATCCTCTTTCTTATCAAATTTTTTAAGATAGAAAGAAAAAAAAAGAGTGGGTATCTATGAAACCTGTAAAGAAATGATCCTAATGAAGAATCGGCCATTCTCACAAAGTGGTATCAAAGTGCCTAAGATCAATACTTAAATGTTCATATATAATAAGTATAATGTTATTATATGGCCAACTCTTCATGACGCCTATGCTTCATTTTGTTCACACTAAACGAAAGATACACATACACAGGTCAAACTGCTCGTCAAAGTCATGGAAGGCAGCGGTTACAGACATTTGAATCAAGCACATTGGTATTATGAGGAATTTAAGTTATGCAAATATATTCAGTTTGATTTGTGGATATTTTTCATGTTTTAGTTCCAATGTGAATGTTGTAAAAATTACAAGATTCATTCCCTGCTAAAATTCATCATCTATCATTGCTTATATATAAAGGCCTAAATTATTTCCTAGTAGTCCAAGGGCCTCTGACCTAACCGGCCGAACCTGGAAGATATTTCTAAATGGAATTATAGCAATGATAATTTCAATAGCAAAATTGTCACTTTGCAATGGCTCAACTTGTTAAGATCCTTGGCTCACTAAATCCCAGCAGGGTTCCATACTGGCTGAACGCAAAGGTCAAAAGACACATGGTGATGCTTTGGTCGACTAAAGAGCCTACTCATTTCAATTAGTTTCTCTACAAGCTTACTGTAGTGATATATCTTTTGATGGAATTCCTCAGAAATATATATATATATATATATATAATTGAATTAACATAAGTTCACACAATTTGTAACCCACTACTGGGCGTTCTTGATTCAAAATAGGTGCAAAGATGATAGATTTCTGAACAATAATCTGGAAATTGAAACAAAATATTTGGGCCAAAAATTTATTTTCCATTCACATTTCATATGTGATCTAGTTTGAAAAACTGTGCGTAGAAGGCAATAGTAATCTAAAGTGAGGGACTCACCTGAGAATATAGCTTTGATCCTCACTACAATTGTAAAATGCTGTGTCTTCGGTGCTCCAGAGATGTAAAGACTGGAAACCTGATGACCAAGGTTGAGATTGAACTCACCCTGCCACCACAGCCGTCCACTGTTCCCTCTCCAGCCTTCAGCAATGTTAATATCCCTATTCTTTTCCCTAAAATTCCTTCTGTAATTTCTTTTTCCTGATACTTCCCTTATGCTGACTATGCCAATGGAAGGCTCTACAAACAATCCCTCCTCTTACTTTTCTTGTTCTTGGAAAATATTTCCACTACTCGCATTCCTTAATAACTATTTTTCCCTCCTCTTAATGTCCATGCGATTGATAACGGTTCTTTTTTTTACTTGCTTCTTGATTTACTTCCGAGGATGAAAGTAAAAGAAATAAAAAAAATAAGATTTAAAATATACTTCAATTACTCATCATTTTGGTTAATTCTCACCCCAACATAAAAAAAAAAAAAAACTAGATTAATCATAATCCCATTTTCCATTTAGAAAATAAATTAAATAAAAACAAATATTTGCAAATATATATTTTTCATTCAAAAAGCACTCATAGAAACACAATTAAGTAATCATATGGTGGTGTGTGCGGGCTCTACAACATTTGAATCTGTCACTAGGAGGGAAGCTAGATCTCTCTCCTCGACCACATCCTTGTCCTCCGACCTGCAACCACTCAAACACTCGACAAGAAAAACCATCATCAGTAATTCACATAAGAAATATACCTCCAAAATCAATAAAGCATTCTAATAGTGCAACATTTTACCATTTTTATAATTACCCAGACATGTCGAGTCATCCAAGTTGGCATAATTTGATTGAATGATCCGCTTAACTAGGAGGTCACAAAACCGGTCCTGACAGTGCTCCAAATGTAGGAGTTGGAATATACCATCTCGAACTTCAATCCATTGAATGGAATACTCCAACCGACTAAGATATATGGTGATGATGTGGGCAGTGCATGGGTGACAACCCACTCCTTCCCAAGCACAGTCATCCAGCCCTCTCCACGATTCCAGCGGCTTCAACTGGTATTCTCTGGTGGAGTAAGTGGAATTAATGCCTTTCTTGAAATCCAAGAGAGAAATTTGTTCCTATTGTAAACAGGTAGAGCAATAAATAATAGAGGGCAGCAGCAATAACACCACCCATATCCCCAAATCCATTTTTATTGCCTTCCAAAAAGAGAGAAAAGCAATACTAATAGAAATCTCAGTATGTATGAGACAACAGAATGAGTAACTTCACTTTGTAAATCTCAAAGAAGGCTTCTCTTGTCTATAGATGAAATGGTATTGGAAGGAGAGGGAAATTTATAGCCCATTCAAAGTGTAAACATTTTGAAAAATCCATCCACAAGATGGAAGATTCAGAGAAAAATGGAAGGCTGTTGCACCGAAAGAGGATGTTAAAAAATTTTCCAAGTTACTGTCCTTTTTAAGAAAATGAGGAGATAGTTGGGAGCTATGAAAGCGGTGTGTCAAACATGGCATTGGAATAAAATATCTCCAGCAAATTTCTCAACCGAAAAGTTCGATGACTTTTTGCCTCTCCTCCAATTGTTGACGGAAGTGTAATCGATGCTCCAAATCATTTCAATGGCAGTCATTCTATCTCCACCATTTCCTATTGTTAAAGGTAAAAATTAGCCCAACCTTCTCATATGGAAATGCTTACGGCGTAAATATCGATGTGTTGTCATTGGAAGTTATTCAAAAAAATTGGTGAAATGGGAATATCATGTGATATAAGTATATAAAATGAGAATGTAAATGCGATACAATTATGTGAAACTAGAATATTATAGGAAAAAAGGTGTAGAAGAATATCTTTAGATATAATGTTATTCTCTTTTGTTTTTGTCATTTTCTATGTATCTAATTTATTTCAAAATTATTGCTTGCTCTTTGAAACTTTATTCCTATGATTTTGTCATTAATTTTTAAGTTTCAAGAGTACTATTAATTTTCGTATAATATTCAAAATAAAGATGAATATTGTATTGTTTCATTTCCCTCTTCAAATTCATTGTAATGAATAGTCTTTTTGGACTATTACCCATAGAAATCAAGTGTTGAAAAAATTAAATCAATATATTCCATTTTTATTATTAATTGTTTATATTGATTTGAGTGGAACTTAAAGCCATGACTCTCATGTCTCGGCCAGTTTCGGTCTCCCTGCCTTTGACCTTTCGAAGAAAAAACTCTTTGAGGAGACAAAAGCAGACTCACGACTCCTAACTTCACAGTCCCCTAGCCCCCAGGTGGTTATAAATATTACCCCAGAGGACCTTAAAAAAATAGAGGAGAAAATGCCTGAAGCTGTGAGTGACACCCCCACTGTTACTGCTGGACCTTAGGAGCCCCTATTGCTGTCTGACCCTAAGGTGGAGCTAAAGGAAATGAGGGTGGAAATTAAAAATCTCAAGGAAAGCTTTAATAAGATTGCAGACTTTGCTGTGAAGGTCATGCATGTGGCTGCCACTATGCTACAACTCCTTCATATGGAGAAAATGAACCTGGGAGGTGAGCGAAAAGATGAAGAACTATACCAGTTCCTCACGGATGACTGGCTTAAGCTCTTGTTGAAAGGCAGGGAAGGTAACCACAAGTAGCTTCCTTTTCCTCTATTTAAGGTTAACTTTTTTGCCTGGACTTTTCAGTTGGGCGATGTGGGCCTATTAGATCTTCGGTTAATCTCAAGTTTTGGTAATCTGATGTTTGTTACTATTAATGCTAACTTTATAGTTAATTACTACCACAAGTTGGTTACCAACCTCATGGTGAGTTTGGGGCATGTTAGGACTTCCAGGCTGGTTACCAACTCCATGTTGGAGCTGGGGTTTGTTGGTTTTCTTTCTTGGTTTTTGGTTTTTAAAATTGGCATAGGCTGAGGGTTTGCTATGTCTATGCTTTGCTGGTTATTAGCACTCCTCGTGCTAGTTTTTTGTTTGGGTCAGCCCCCAGTTTTGGCTTCTTTTTAAAATCAAAAACATATATTTAATATTTTCTTGCGATAATTTGATATTAGTTTTAAGGAGTTAGAGAAGAGTTGAAAATATAATAACGTATAGCTAAAACATACAATAAATGTATAAGAACTTTTATAAAAAAAAAGTGTTGTCTAATAATAAAATGGTGAATTTAAAATCAAAATAATATAAGTATTTAGAACTAGTGGGTATAAAGATGTTCTTAGTTTTCTCAAATGATGAATTTCCTATCATGTGTTATTAGAAATTGTCACATCCATTCTAATCACTAAAAAATTTTGATGTCTTGTTTATATCGATGTCATAGATAGTATCTAGTTTCCTTAAACAATGGTTTTGCAGAATTTGATGCCCTTAATGGTATTGGTTTTCATGAACAATGGTTTGATTTATATTGATTCCCTAGAAGGTATTTGGGTGTCAAAAAATGTGGTTTTGATTAAATTTATACCCTAGATGGTAGTTGGTTTTAATTTCCCACTTTCATGGAATAATAGTTCAGGTATTGCAAGAGGAATAATATGACGATTTTATTTTGGTTTTGATTAATGTAATTTGATTATTTCGTATAAAAATAAATTTTGGAATATTTATGATTATAGACTAACTACTCTTTTCTTCATAAGTGGATGCAGGAATGCCTCGTCCTCCGAGGAAAGGGGGGTGGAAGTATCAACAGGAAAGGGGGGTGAAAACATTGTTATGATATATAGCTACCTAGATTTCTGAAAGTAGTAAGTATTGACTAGGTTTGGACTACTACAACCTATATGGTATATGTCTTGATTAGGATCATAGGGGGTCTATTCATGTCATTTAAAAGTAATCCTGGAGTTGTAGGGCACCATGACCTAGATTCACACCCTTGATGATCTTTTACTCTTTTTACACTTAAAGAAATAACTTAATTGTCATTGTTGCTAAACGAATCATTGTTATAAGTTTACCAAAAATGTATAAACATATGTGTAGTATATATATATATATGGTTACTCAATAGGTTTAACAACTGGGCGCGTGAAGCTACTAATCGATTCTATACGTAACATGCCCGGGGTGGGAGGAAGAGAGCCCCCGAATATA
>MU226412.1:2264621-2309223 GCA_018584345.1 Thuja plicata
TATATATATATATACATTGATAGAAACTAAGTTAGTACCGTGCAAGTAAGTCATTAAAGTCATGAACTACTACAGTTAAAATAAGGACACAATCGGTAAGAAGGTAATGTTGCAAATTAGCTAAAACCAAAAGATTGGTAGATAGTGTGAACATCACTTTGGTGGCAATCATGGTAGAAGTTGAATTATGAGGAACGGTCATAGATACAACATCAACATGTTTAAATTGCAATGTGGTTCCAACCACAACTCACTTGGTTGATCGGTGAAAGAGTTTTTGTTGTCACAGACATTAAGATAGGTAAGAACACTTGTGTTCTTGAGTAACAATCAGTTAATCATAGATCGATGAGAAGTAAAGTATGTGCGACCGTTTCTAATGTTATGATGATGTGGAATAAAGGTTATACATTCAATGTTTGATATTTATGTGATCGATACAAACATTTAAGTCAGATTTGAGGTGTTGCATTGGAGAAAGTCAAAATGTGTTTGACTACTTTGGATATATAACTTGCAGATCTTATCTTGACCTAACGCGGTAATGATAAATGATTTTATAGTTCAATATTATCACTTAGACACGTGGTGCTTATGCAGGAAATTAATTTGAAGATCATTAAATTATGTCAATGCAAGTTGTTTATATATCGGGAACTTCTCATATTGTAAAAGTTGTGAAGTTGTAAAAGTTATGGGTGATGCAATTTGGGTTTTGTGATTTCAATTTGAGGTTGCAATCAAAAAGCTGATATGCAGGGACCAGAGAGCAGTTACAAAGTTCATAGAACATATTAGATATGAAAAGAAATCACTGCTAGATCCAGATCACTAATGTTATTTCTCCCTAATAGTTACAGCAAGCAAAATTGCTTCACGGAGTGAACTAAAATAGGTTATTTTTTTAAATCCTTTAACAGGGTAAATTTTTTATTGAGGTCTAAAATCCTCTAGTGAGGTGATCATAGCTTGTTTGGTTATACTCTTAATAGTGTACTAGTCACTCCTAATAGGGTGAACCCTCAAAATGGGTGTTTGTAGCTCACAATAGGGAAAATTCATTTACTGCAGTATTGGGCTTGTGGGTTTCACCCACAACATGGTAGTTTTACCTCTTACAAGGTTTTCCATGAAAAAATATGTGTTTCATGTGTGAGGAATTTGTGGATGCTTGATATTACTTTATTTTATGTATTTGTATTAGTTATATACTTTGTGTTTTGGAAACTAATTCTACAGTTATTTAGATTAGTGGTAGAATTTGTTTACTATCTATTTATACTGATTCATCCCCCCCTCAGTACCTATTAATTCTGACAATTGGTATAAGAGCATAGGTCCTCTTGGTGATAAACCTAGCAGCTTGGGGAAAAGATCCACTATTATGGAGGGTTATATGATATGTAACTTGAGAATGCAAACAAGATGATCATTGAGCTGCAAGAAAAGTTGAATAGGTCACTTGCCAAAATGAGAGAAATCACTGAGCCATTAAGTGAAATAAAAAACTACATAGAACAACTGTTTGAAGGTAGTACATCTTAAGAGTCTAAGGAGGCAATTGCAAATTTATTGAGTAAGAACAAGGGTATCAAAGAAAATGTAGCTAATCTAAAAAGAGAGCTTGAAGGTCAGTATATTAGGATGTGTGAAGTCCTTGAGGAAAAACAAAAAGCTCTCGAAGCAAAGAAGACTACAAACGTTTCCAAGAAAATTGTTGATGATGCCCTAAAGGTAAAAGATGAAGAGCTTGTCAAAGTGAGGCAAGAAATTTATTTATATCATAGTTAAATGTAAGATACTAGTATAGAGAATCTACAATTAATAGTTGATAATTAAAGGCTTAGATAGATGTATGAGACATTGAAGAAGGAACTAAAAATTGAGAAAGAAGCAAATGAAAAGTTGAAGTAATACAATGAAAGCTCACAAAAGCTTGATGAACAATTCAAGAGCCAAAGAACACATAGAGACACAATCGGTCTAGGATATACATGAGAAGGAATATTTAAAATTGGCGAGTCCTCTAAATCTAAACCTAAGGAGACACAAAAGATCATAAGGTAAATCCAATCAAATCAGGTAAGAAACCTAACAAACCTACTTTTTATAATTGTGGAAATCTTTGTCATACAGAAAATACTTATAGGATAAAAATGGTGAATAAACCTCACTCTTTTAATGGTTATTTCTATAATGGTCACAAGTATGGTCATACTGCATATGAGAGTAGATCTAGGTCTAGCAATAGATCTAGTGGTGGTAACTTTGGTGGATATTGTTTTATATGAAATAAATATGGTCAGAAAGTTGGATATTGTAGGTCAAGAGTGTATGCACCCAGGTCACCTATCACACCGATGAATACTGTTAGAAGGGAGAGATAGTTTAACACTACATGTTTAGTATGTGGTAATTATGGACACCTAGCAGTAAAGTGTAGAGTGAGAACTATGAGAGGTAATGTTGGTCCTTGGAAGTCAAACAACATGGCATGTTTTGTCTATCATAAGATAGCTCATCTGGCTAGAGGTCGTCAGTTTATGAACCAATTTCCTAATCGGTCAGAAGATAGGAAAGGAAAAAATAATACAAATGTTGATGAAATCAGAAGTGATATGAATACGACATAGGTAAATAAAGGTGAACTTAAAGAAAAATCCATTACTGATCCCCTAGATTCATGAGTGGTAAAGATCTATATGCATATTATTATGTAAATTTATATGATTTTGTTTTCGTGTTTGTGTGTAGACCGTACTGAGATTTCATTCTTAATATCTATTTTATAGTAGTTATTATTGTTGGTTGAGTACCAACTTGTAGATACATGTTAACCGGTGGCTTGACACTATACCTACCATTTAAGTATGCAACATCTATTTCTCTAAACTTAAAAAGAGGAAAAATAACTCCATTTCACACCTTTACTTTCATTTGAGAATTTGAGAGCTATCTTGAGCTATTATGTGCAACGATTATGTTTTTTAATAAGATTACAAGCTCAATTGATATTGAATTTTTGTGAATCCCTAACAGGTGTATTGAAAGTTATAAGTTTAGTCTATTGTTAGATTTATGTGTTTTATAGTTGATCATAATGGAAAACAACATTGATACTCTAGTTCTGGTTAACATCATTAAGGAACCTCGACCCGTATTCAATCTTCATCCAATCAAAGTAGATGAGATAGATATGTCTGGTGGCCATATCCTCTATTCCTCAAGAAGTGATGATGATTGAAGATGTTTGTTCCTATATCTATTCAGAATAAATGAACTGGGAGATGAAAAAATTGAGGAAGAATACAAGGGTATGTGCATCAATGGTATGTTGAAAGAAGAGCATAAACATCTACAAGAAAAGGGTCTAACTTATGTAGTGGATATTCCCACTGATTTCCATCCTAATTTGATTTTCTATGTGATAGGAAGAGTGCATGATCAGTCCATATGGTTGGATAGACCACACAAGATTTAAAAGACAATGATTCATAGGGTAACAAGATTTCAAGAACAAGGTTTGAAATGTACATTGAGAATGGTGGAAACTTATTTGGTCATTGAACTAACCAAATTCAAACAAGATGGTAGATAAATGATAATCGATCATATTGAAGATAAGAAAGTTCACTTTGCATCCATGTTGATAGGTTATAGAGTTTACCAGTCTAGTTGAGTTAACAGTATGCATGGTGGTGCTATTCATGCTTCCTATTAGATTGTTAAAGATGATTTAGTATATGATCTATGTAAGATTATCAAAAGTCAATTCTTGACAAAAATGGAAAGGATAGAGAGAGATAAGATACAATCATTCAAGTATGGTTCCCTACTGGTATGTATGTTTTTCTATGTTCAATGATGGAGAATAGCTAGCTTGAATATTAATATTTGCAATTATTTTATATATGTGGCATCTTATGATTCATTAATTCTTTGCATGGAGAATAATATCGTTAGCCATGACGACTAGTGGCTACAAATTTGGAACTAACAAATGAAATTATATTGTGAATTTGAGTGAATTTAACGACTATTTTCTTTTATATATCTATAATGGCCCATATGGAATTGGTAGAGTTATTCAAGAAATTAGGGCTTCCATGCAGGAATTTCAAATGTTGCAGAGTGTTCCCTATCTTCTTTTCACATGAGAGGGTTGTAGAGAGGTGTTATGGTCATGTTTTGTTCCCTTTTGGTTGCCTTTGTGTAGTCAAATCAGTCAGATTAGTCTTGGTGTCTTGCTAGTCTTTTATGTGTTTAAACGCCTCAGGTCATATATCCCACATTGGTTGTGTATTGAGTAACTTAATGTTTTTACACCTAGGACCACAATAGGTTAAGTGCTGAAAGTAACATACCTTTTGACTTATGGTTTGTAACATGTTGTGGTTAGTGGCGGCCAGCTAGTGGAAAAAGTGGATAATTTTGTGGGTCCGCACACAAATTACAAGTTCCATGAGATAACACACACGCGGTAGAGCGTGATGGCACAATCTGAGTCACAACAGGTCTTGTCAGATCTTGTAATGGCATGGGTGTGACATGTGGTAGGTTTGACTGATGGCAGGCCAAGTTGGATGGGCACGCGGTAGAGGTCACAACAAGTAAGGTGGTGCCACATTGCACAGTCGAAAAGATGGTTAGCTGGGACCGAAAAGATGGATCAAGTCAGATGGCGATGCGTGGCAGTGAATTAAAAAGGATCATGAAAGGTAGATTGAGATCCAACAATGATTCTGTATCACGTGAAGGAAAGATGCAAGGAATATAAGCATCGCATAGTGGCGAAAAGCTTGACGCGTCCAAGTTGGTAGTAAAGTGTGTGGGGCCTACAAAGGAAAAGAAAGACAGGTGGTTCTGAGGCCTAGTGGGATGTTTCCACATGGATTTCAATGGAGTTTGACTGAGAAAAGATAACTTTTATTTTTACTTGATGCCCATACAACGTAAAGTTCATCGACGACTCAGTTTTAAAGTTAAAAAAAATCTAAATCTCGGTCGTTGATGTGATTGGTGCTAGAGGAGTTAGCTGTTGTAATGAATACTTTAAAATTTGAAATGTCTCTATGTGTTTTATCATGTTGGCATGTTATTAGGCTTGTACGGGAGTGGCTCAAGGTCTTCTTGACCCATTTCTATCTTAATGGTGTCGTTTGTGTTTCTTGGGTTGTGTTCTTTGTGGTCCTAAATGATTTCAATGTAGCATGGTTTTTTACGGATTTTTGGTTTCACTTTCTATTTTGGGATGTTTTTTCCATGCCATGAGTGTTTTGCATTGATGAGATTGAATATCTTCTTGTAACTTGGTAAGTGGTTTGTCAGGATAGATCTTTTAGTGATCTTTGGAGAAAGATTAGCTTATGAGATAGGATTGTATTGATTTCTTGGAAGGACAGTTGTTGAGAGCCCTCTCCTAGGGTTTCATGCTTCTATTTAGGGCTTTCTTTTTTCTATTTTAGGGGTTCCAAAATGTTTGACCCTAAGTGTTAGCTTAGAAGTTTGAGTTCCAGGGATATATCAGATTTGTATCAGACTATAATTCATGATAAGATAAATACTTCTTGATCTTTTTCAAGTTATTGAACGGTGTAGTTATTCAATCATATTGTTACAGATTTGGAATCATTATACTTAATACAACTATCTCAGTTTCAAGTCTCTCCTTGGCTTTCATTGCATGAGTTTTGGATTTTCTAGTCTAATACATAGAGTTATCTGTGTGTATGTTCTATTCCATAGTTCCGATTTAGGATCAAATTAAATATTCTTTTAATGAAACATAGATTGATTTTGGTGCATATGCATAGGGATCTTTTAAGAAAGTGTAGGATCTAAGATACTTGTGTTTATGGCTGTGAGCCCTTTCCAATTGATTGTTACCTATTTCAGTACTTGGATTGACAAAGTTACCCAATGGATAAGGCACTCATCAAAAGATTTCATATTCTTTGTTGATACATGTCTGATAGAGTTTGGCTATATTCTTCAAAATTTAAATCAAAACCATTTCTAAATTGTTTCATATCCTATGGTTGTTGGTTGTATGTCCTACATGGTAATAGAGAGTCAATGAATGCCTGGTTAGTATTTAGCACTTTCTTACCATCATTTGTTGTTGTAATCTTGAGTGATAAAGAGTTGTGAGGAGTTGTATTTTATCTGGACTAGGTGCACATCCACCTTGTTTTTGTAGAGCCAGAAGTGTAGAGGGCAGTCACATTGATAGAAACTCTTCAGGGTGTGCTTGTACAAACACTTACCTATGAATCCACTTGTCCTAGTGTTCTCTAGATCTTAAACCCACTTCTAGGACCTCACAAGTCTCTTCTCTACTAGCTTAAAGACTCAAATAACTCAACTCTATGAGTTGGTTTCCTTGTGCTTCACCTTGAGAGGCAACTACCATTAGGGTTACTGATGAGACCATCTTACTATCTCTATTATATTAATCTTTATACTCTATTTTTAAGTATTATCAAAACATTTGTGAACTTATGTCAAAGTACAGATAGAACCATTAAACCCATGGGTAGAATAGATATGTCATATTATGCCAATATTATATATATATTGTAGTATTTCATATAATAATTAGAATGTGTGTTCTAATATCTAGATCAATTTGATTAAGCTACTTGTATGAATATCTTTTCATGATAACTAACCTGCCAGGAAGTAGGAGCCTCTTGGGAGTGATTGACAACATTCAAAGATGATGTTAAAGACCAGCTGTGAATGGATAACCATCATGGCATCATAAGACATGGCTACTGCAAATAAGGAGCCACTGTTTTAGAAGTGCATGAATGTAGCGCTGCTATATTCCCTCCACATTCCTAGCATGTTGACTTGGTTTCCCAGACTTCATTATGATGGAATAGTCCCAACGGATAACTGAGAGGGGGGCGAATTAGTTAGCAGCTAATTTAATTCTTTTCTACTCTTAATTGTAAATTAACATAAAGTAAATGTACATTCAGATAACACAATAGAGAACTCCACAATTTTGGTTGTGGGGAAAGAAATTAGGTAAAAACCCTAGTGGGAATTAGCACCCACAAATAACTACACTAGTTTATAATGATCCCTGTTAGAAGATCTTACAACCCTGTTAGGAGTTGATCTTTACAATGCCAAAAGTACAGTGACCTGGTTAAAGGTCATACCTTGTTAGGAGTCTTTTACAAATAACCCTGTTAGGGGTCAGGACTCACTGTCCAAAAGCTCACTGCTAAAATGATGAAGGTTGCAACCTTCAGTAGAAAAAATATACACTATATCTGGTAAATGAACTATTTGAGTAGATCTACTGTCTTGATCGGTTCCAATGAATTGTAATATTGTACTGTATCTTCGCATAGATCTTCAACTTATTCTATCTGACTTTCTTCTCTACTCTATCTTTTCTTTTTCACTACATTTTCACACACTTAGCGAACATATTTGAACTGCTATGTGTATCTACACCAAGGATAAGTTCATGACGGTATTTAGAAACCTTTCATCAACTTCCTTGTTGGCTTAATTAAGCACACAATCATAATTAGGACCGCACAACTCAAACTGAATGGATGTGATGCTTCACCAAGTTGGCTTCACCAAATTAACTTAAACATCATGCTTTTGTCACAAGTTTAGCACCTTTGGATAATCATCAGTTTCACATAACTAAGCATTAATACAAACATGCATATCCTGAAGATAGGCACAACTCAAGAAATGTTCTAATTACATCGGCTCTTAAGGGATAATCTCAAAAAAAGTAACTGCCATAACTGATTAACATGACTTCACTGAAACTACATATCTGACTCTATGTGAATGCACATAGAAACTGGAACATGTATACATCATGGAAATAAACATGCATAGCTCCAAAACATCTGTACTAATAATTGCATATAAGACATCGATGTATATTATATGTTTTCATCAATGACAAAGATACAATCAACTATTTCCACAGAAGCAAATCTTCAACAATCTCCCCCTTTGACATTGATGGCAACATATGATATCATCAACTCAAAGTGTCTTCTTTCTTTTTACAATATTCAAAATATCCTCATCAAAGGTTCCTCTTTGTTTTTGCTGCTCTATTGACTGTATACTCCTCCAAAGTATATTCTCCCCCTTACTAATACTCCCCCTTTGACATCAATGGCAAAGGGTTCCAAAAACTATTAAGCACAGGTACTACTCCAGAAGTAGAGTAGTCAACCATTCATCAGTCACCAAGGACTGATGTTCTTGCTGCAAGTTCTAACAGACATAGGAAAGAGAATTACTCCTAGCTTCTCCCTGAGATACTCAAAATTATCTTTTGATAGAGGCTTTGTAAAAATATCAGCTAATTGTTCTTTAGTGCTCACATAGTCCAACTTTACTTCTTTGTCTGCAACTTTTTTCTCTTAGAAAATGGTATTTGATCTCAATGTGGTTTGTCTTTTCTTGCATCATAGGGTTCTTTGACATATTGATAGTACTAGTGTTATCACATTGAATAAAAATAGAATAATCAATCTGAATACCAAAGTCTTTAATCATCTATTTGATCCAAACCATTGTTGAACAATTTAGTGCTGCTGTAACATACTCAGCTTTTGTTGCTGACTGAGAAATACAATTTTGTTTCTTTCTTGTCCAAGTAACCAACCCATCTCAAAGAAATACTACTCCTCCTGATGTGCTCTTTCTTTCATCAACACAACCTTCCCAATCTGCATCTGTATACACATGAAGTTGTTTATTTTCTGAGTTAGGATACCATAAACCATAGTCTATAGTCCCTTTTAGGTATCTAAATATTCTTTTTATTGCCATTACATTATTTTGTTTAGGTTCAGTTGCAAATCTTCCAACAATGCCAACTGCATTAGAAATGTCTAGTCTAGATTGAGTGATATATATGAGTTTTCCAATCATATACTTGTATAATGTCTTGTCAAATGATGTGGAATCATCATCTTTAGAAAGCTTGCTTCCTGTTATCATGGGGGTGGTTACTGGTTTGCAATCTTCCATTTTGAAAGTCTTAAATATTTCCTTCACATACTTAGACTTATTTATGAATATGCCTTTTTTAGTTTGTTTTAATTCAATCCCAAGAAATATTTGATAGGTCCAATCATGCTCATTTCAAACTCACTTTTCATCTCTTTGGCAAATTTTTCCCTAATTTTATCATTACCTCCAAAGATAATGTCATCAACAAAAATAACATCGAGTAGTAATCCTTCATCTTTCTCTCTTATGAATAAATTACAGCCTGGTGCTCCTTTTCTGAATCCTATCTTTGTTAAGTAACCATCAAGTCTCTCATACCAAGCTCTTGGGGCCTGTTTAAGTCCATAAAGTGCTTTCTTTAGTATGCATACCATGTCTAGTTTGTGTGAAATTTTTAATCCTTCAGGATGCTCAATGTAGACTTCTTCCTTCAAGTCACCATTCAGAAAGGCTAACTTGAAATCCATTTGATATACTTTAAAGTTCTTGAATTTTGCATAAGACAAAAACAATTTGATAGCTTCCAGTCTACTCATAGGGGAAAATGTATCAATGTAATATGTTCCTTCTCTCTATGCGTATCCTTTACATGCTAATCTTGCTTTGTTTCTTACCACTGTGCCTTCTTCATTCCTCTTGTTCTTGAATATCCACTTTGTTCCAATCACATTTTTGTCTTGAGGTCTAGGGACAATTTCTCATGTATCATTCTTGACTGTCTAATCCAATTCTTCTTACATAGCACTTTTCCAATAGGAATCATTACACGCATCTTCAACACTTAAGGGTTCAATCTGTGAAAGCAAGCATACCTCTTCATCAACGGTTGAAGCTTTTTCTCTGGATCTTGTCAAGACTGTAGCGCTCTGATCTCAAATGATGTCTTCCTTAGATTGGTATTTGGATTTATATTTTGATTTTTTAGGAGTGACACTTTAATCTGTAATCTGTGATTCTTCTTCACTTGGTTCAGGATTGTTGCATGAAACATCAATACAGTCAAGCATTTCTTCGAATAACTGTGTCCTTTCTTATAGGTTTGGGTTCATCTTCAATCATAGGAGCACATTCATAGTATCTTTCTTGAATCATAAAATTCTCATCAATCTTCACGTGAGTACTTTCAATGATCTTCTTCAATCTTAGATTAAAACATCTATAGGCTTTGCTTTTAGTAGAGTAACCAAGAAAAATACCTTCATCACTTCTAGCATCAAACTTGCCAATACTGTCATCTCTCTTGATGTAGCACTTGCTTCCAAAGATTCTGAAGTATTTTACATTAGGTACATTACCAAACCAAAGTTCATAAGGTGTCTTGTTTGTGCCTGGCCTTAAATGAATTCTATTGATAGTATAGACTGTTATATTGACCACATCTCTCCAATAGGTATGGGCAACCTTTCCTTCAATCATGATAGAGTGTGTTGTGTCAAGTATTATCTTGTTCCTCCTTTCTGCTATCCCATTCTGCTAAGGGGTTCTAGGTGCACTTAACTGTCTTTTGATTCCATGTTCTTCACAGTAGTCATAAAACTGGTCAGAGGTGAATTCTGCTCCTCTATTAGATCTCAGACATTTTATCTTCAATCCAGATTCATTCTCAACCTTAGCTTTGTATACTTTGAACTTCTCAAATGCTTTAGATTTGTCTCTTAAGAAAGCAACCCACAACATCCTTGAGAAATCATTAACAAACAAAATGAAGTACCTTTCTCCGTAGTATGATCTTGTTTGAGTAGGTTAACATAGGTTTGTATGTATCAGATCTAATTTGTTTTCATCAGAGTCTTGTTTACTCCTGAATGAGGTCCTCACATGCTTCCCCATCACACATTCCCTGCACATAGTGTCAACTTGTCTTGCAATAATTGGAAGGTCTCTTACTGCCTTTACATTACTTATCTTGAATATGTTGTCAAAATTGATATGACAGAGTCTCTTGTGCCATAGCCAACTGTCATCTATTTTTGCAACAAAACAACTTACTTCTGAATTGAGCTGAAAGACATTACCTTTGGTATTTGAGCTTGATGCAATCATGTCTCCTTCTTTGTTGTTAATGATGCATTGGTTGTTTTTGAATTCTAAATGATATCCTTTATCAAGCAACTATCCAACACTTAGTAGGTTATCATGTAAGCCATTAACATATAGAACATCATCAATCTTGTTCTTTCCATCTAAGGTAATAGAACCTCTACCTATGATAGGTTTAGGAGTGTTATCTCCAAATCTAACCATGCCACCTTTTTACTTGATCAAATGAACAAATCTATCTTTGTCACCTGTCATTTGGTGTTAACATCTATTGTCTATGATCCACTCATTTCTAAATTCTGCTTTGGAAACTAATGCTAACTCTTGTGCTTTCACTTCATCTTCTTTGTCCATTTCTTCAAGCATCTTCTCGATGTCTTTAATGGCAATGAATCCAATTTCATATTCTCTTGAATCATCATCAATTACACCATCTTCAGCATGATAGCATTCCTTAGTGTACTTGGGCTTGTAATCTAATCTGAACTTCTTGACTCTTATAGAACACTTAGATGCAAAGTGACCAACTTTGTTTCATGAAAAGCATTTGAATGTAATCTATCCTTCATATTTCCCTTTACCTTTTTTTATTTCTTGGCAATCATAGAACTGATTTCTTCTAGTTCTGTATCCACTTCTTCATTATTAATAGAGATTCTTATGGGTTTCTTACTACGGACTGAGGCTTTAAAGGTTGTTTCACTCTTAGGTTCAATCTTCAATCTTGATGTCTCAAATGCAAATATTTTGCTAATAGGGATTTCTCTTTTGAAGTCCTTTGAAAATTGCATAGTTTCATCAAAGATGTTAATCTTTCCCTCATAGTCTGCTCTTAATGTGGCCATTAGTTTGTCCATTATATCATCCTCTAAAATTTCTCCACCATTGTTCCTAATACTTGATACTGCTTCATTAATCCTCTGATTATAAGCTCTGATGTTTTCTTCAGGTAATATCTCTAAATTATTGTTTCTTTTCTTCCGTGTCTTTCTAGGTGCATTATTTGCTTGGATGTCTCCTTCAAACATTTCTTCTAAGGATTTCCAAATAGAATATACTTTGTCTTCCTTCATGATCTCAGAAAATTCACTGTCAGATAGGGCACTGATTAGGGCTTCTTTGGCAATTGCATTTTGAGTAAACACTTCCTTTTGTTTAATTGTAGAGTCTTCTTCTGCATGGTATTTCAAGGTGGGAACATCAATTGCATGAGTGGAAATCTCATAGATCTCAAATCCAACGCACTGAAGATGTGTTATCATTTTGTTCTTCCAGTCAAGATAGTTTTCTCCATCAAACTTAGGACTCTCTTTCTTGAAGTATGTCATCTTATCTACCTTAAGCTGTTAGGCTTTCTCTCCAAGGGACTTGGCTCTGATACCAATTGTTGGAATAGTCCCAAAGGATAAATGAGAGGGGGGGTGAATAATTTATCAACTAATTTAATTCTTTTCTCCTCTTAATTATAAATTAACACAAAGTAAATGCACATTCAGATAACACAATAGAGAACTCCATAATTTTGGTTACGGGGAAACCAATTAGGTAAAAACCCCGGTGGGAATTAGTACCCACAAATAAATGCACTAGTTTATAATGATCCCTATTAGAAGATCTTTTAACCCTTTTAGGAATTGATATTTATAATGCAAGAAGTACAATGACCTGGTTAAAGGTTGGACCCTATTAGGATTCTTCTACGAATAACCATGTTAGGGGTGAGGACTCACTGTCCAAAAGCTCACTGCTAAAATGAGGAAGGCTACAACCTTTAGTAGAATAGATATACACTATATCTAGTAAATGAACTATTTGAGTAGACCTGTTACCTTGATTAGCTCCAATGAATTGTAATCTTCTACTGTATATTAACATAGATCTTCAACTTATTCCATCTGACTTTCTACTCTGCTTTGTCTTTTCTTTTTCACTACATTTTCACACACTTAGGGAACACATTTGAACTGTTATGTGTATTTACACCAAGGATAAGCTCACGACGGTATTTAGAAACCTTTCATCAACTTCCTTGTCAGCTTAATTAAGCACACAATCATAATTAGGATCATGCAACTCAAACTGAATGGACGCGATGCTTCACCAAGTCGACTTCACCAAATTAACTCAAACATCACGCTTCTATCACAAAAAGTTTTATGCCTTTGGATAATAATCATTTGAACATAACTAAACATGAATAAAAACACACATACCCTGAAGATAGGTGCAACTCAATAAATGTTTTAATTACGTCAGCTCTTAACAGATAACCTCAGAAACTATAACTGCCATAACTGATTAACATGACTTAACTGAAACTGCACATCTCACTCTGCGTGAATGCACATAGCAACTGGAACATGTATACATCATGGAAATAAAAACACATAGCTCCAAAACATTTGTACTGATAATTGCATATAAGACACCGCTATATATTATATGTTGTCATTAATGACAAACATACAATCAACTATTTGCACAGAAGCAAATCTCCAACACATTGCATATGTCATGGGCTATTGCGTTTCCTATTTTTTTTTCTCTGGCGTGGTTTTAGTTAGATGGTTACTTTTCTATTTAAGAATAAAGAAGTTAATCCTCTATTTATAAGGAGGATACTATTAGATTGGAAGTTCGGAGGAAGTTTTGGAATACATTGTTCTGTTGTATCTTTCCCAGCAAGTTCATTTCTAGTTTTATGTATCATTCTCATGTAATCAATTCTTGAAATATAATAAAGTGAGTTTTTCTTTATCTTCTATGTTAATAGACTAGCAGAAGCTGACCAAGGGGGGCCCACTTGGGAGGTTTATTAGAGTAGAATAGAATAGATTTACTTTCTTCATTTCCAACATTCTAGATAGAAGATTATAGTTTCTTCCTGTAGCATTGTACTTTGTGAGTGTTCCTGCAGCACCTGCAAGGATAGTTATAGTGGATGCTCTAGGTTGAAAGAATAGGCTTAAGTAGAGTTTGCAATTTGTAGCATTCATTTCAGTAAGGAGTAAGTGTTATTCCTTTCCTACAACACTAGTATAGATTTTGTTTATGTATTTTACTTTCCTGTAGCATAGAGAGAATGACTCTTTAAGGGACTTAGTGCACATACTGTGTCGTACCATTTCAAGTATACATCCCTGGGTTGACAAACTAAATGCACCTCATAGTGGGAGAAGTGATCCTTAGATTGAATAAACTATTCCTAAGAGAGGATTTGGGCATGATTACTAAGCACATATTGTGAGGCGGTTCATTTTTGGTGCCGTTGTCAGGGATGGTGTGAAGCTAAGAAACTTTCTGAGTCATTTTTTCATTTTTTTCAGATAGTTTTTAGTGGTTTGTGGTCTTAAATTTGCTTCACCAGTGTGAAGAATTCATTTGCATGTATCAAAGGGGAAGAAGAAGAGATGAATATGACAGATTTCTTCTAGGAGAGTCTACAAATTTGAATGAACAAGTTAAAGAAGTTGAGTTACCTTTTGTTGATTAAAGTCCTGAGTTTCCTGCAACATCTTCCTCTGAATCAAATCTTTTAGACATAAGTGGTCTTTGACCTTTCGCTGAAATCTTGGCCAACTTTCTTGAGAATTCTTACCCAAATGCACCTGATGTTAAAAATCATGTGGCTAACATTCCTTTCCAACAACAACTCCCATTACCTCCAGTAATGACACAACCTACTCTCCTATTTCCTCTACCAAGCTTCATAAACAATGCCAATCTCAAAAATATACCCCCTGCTACACTTTTGAAGTTTTATGGCCTGATAACCGAAGATCCTGACACTTGTTTGTTTAAGTTTGACATCCTCTGTCATAGCTTTGACTATAGCACTGATGCCCACAAACTCTAACTATTTCCAGCAATATTGAAAGAGTCATCCTTACGATGGTTCATGGGCTTAGGAGCAAATGTAGCAGGTACATGGGATGAGATGCAGACTCTGTTTCTATAGAAATACAAAGAATATTGCAAGGGGAGTGACCCAATGGGAGATGAAATTTTTAGAATGTCATAGAAGGATGAAAAAACCTTGGAGGATTATGTTTCATGTTTCTTATACACCATGCAAAAGAATCCCCAACATGTTCTAGTGGAGGATTCATAAAAACTAGTCTTCTTAAGAGGAGTGAATGACAGTTCTTTGGAAGCACTGGACCTCATGGCTGGTGGGGACATATCCCAATCTTCTTGGGATGACCTCAAGAAAATATATCTCAACTATTTCAAATCAACTAGGAAGAAAAGCATAGCATATTGGTCTATAGTGACTAAAGGGGGCAGTTTAGGCATTTCCAAGTTGGAGATATCCGATTTGCTCACAGATTTCAACAAAAACATCATTAATGATGTTTCTACACATCTTGACACCTTGATTGCTAAGAAAAAACATGCAGATGCTGAATTACAGTTAGCTAAGTATTGTCCTTATTGCTGTAAACAAAAGAAAGATTACAGATGCAAGTTGGTGGCGAACTTGGAAAATCAACATTTTCCTACATAATACATGAAGACAGAAGGAGACGATGAGAAAGTGTTCTTCGTTGCTCAACATCGGCCATGGGCTTCAAAAAAAGGTATGCCTCAAGACCCATTACAATTTTCAAATCCTTACAATAGTCAATGGAACAACCAAAGTTATCAGAATCCTGCTTAGTACTTTCAGCCAGCCTGGAATTACTAGTGGCCTAACTAGCAAAATAACCAGTGGCATAACCAGTGAAATCAATGGCAACCACTGCAAGGAAATTGGCAACAAAATAACCAATGGAGGGGGCCTCCACAGTGGCCTAACCAAAATCTTGCTTTTCCACAATTTCCACCTCTAGTCCCTCCTCCTTCAATAATGCCACCTCCTGCAGCCACTAGTTATAATCAAAAGCAAACCTAATTACTTGCTTAGCCGCAACCTAATCCAAATAGCAAGCAACAAAAACAACCAACATATACTACAGATACACAACACTATCCTACCTATGCACTAGAGATATCTGATATCCATTTGAGGTCTGGTACTACTCTGTCGGCACCTGAACATCCTATTATCACAGAAGTTACAGACACTCCTGCACTATCAACACCTCTTCTTGAGGCTACATTGCAAGATACCACCCAATCTCCTCAAAAATCTAGAAAAAACTAATGTTGAAACCTTAGTTGACCCTCCTTTTCCACAAAGGCTTATAATAGAAAAACCTATATCCCAAGAGGAAATGTCATTTGATATTCTTGAGCAGCTAAAAAATATGCACATCTAAATCCCTCTCTTCCAAGCTATCAAAGACGTTCCTATTTATGGAAAGGCTATTAAGGATGCATGCCTTAAAAATCTTGGAAGGAAAAAGAAGGACCCTCAAACAATTCATGTAATAGGGAAACTTGCGGATATCATGTTGGGCAAGGTAGTTATACCCAAGTATTCAGACCCTAGAAGTCTGGTAGTTGACTTGATAATTAATGGGCAATCTATTAACAATGCTTTAGTTGATTTGGGAGAAGCCATAAATGTAATGACCAAAGATACAATGTATAGACTAAGTATAGAGGGCTCGAGAACAACTCAGACATTGTTACAACTTGCTGATAGTTCAACAGTCACTCTAGATGGTCTTATAGAGTATGTGGTAGTAACCTTAGACTCATGGGAATACCCTACTGATTTTCTCATCTTACCACCAAAAGTAAACTTTGTTGGATATCCAGTCATCCTAGGGAGACCTTGGTTAGTCACTATTAATGCAAGAATTAGTTGCTGATCAGAAAGTATGACAATTTCAAATGGTCAGCCAATAAAGAAGCTAGCACTCTATCCTCTTTCCTAGCCTTAGCCAAACTTGAGAGATCCTATTTGGCCAAAACTAGGGGATGAGGAAGAAGAGATAAAATCTATTTCCCAGCTTATGATGATGCATAGACAATATTTTCTAAAAATTCAAGAGGAAGATGATGTAATATAGAGTACCAATGAGTGTATAGTAGCAAAGGACATTTCTGAGAGTTCTATTTTACAACTATGTACCTATGAGGACTGTGTCTTTCCATTAAGCCCTGAGATAATTAGGCAATTATTTCCATGTGAAGTAGCTACAAGCCTAGTACCTGAGATGACAATGGTAGAGCTAACAACTACTGTCAAAATTTCCCCTGGCCACAATCTACATGTGAACAACAAGTTGCCACACCCACAAGTGGCATTGTTAACCAAACTCTTGCATAAGAATGAGAGAGCCTTTTCTTGGGGTTATGGAGACATGCTAGGTCTGAACCCCAAACTCTGCACCCATAGGTTCTACATTAATGGTGGTAGCTTGCCACTCCACCAGCCACAAAGAAGGATAAATCGAACATTGTAAGAAATAGTCAAAATTGAGTTGCAGAAGTTACTAGATGCTTGTTTCATCTATCCAATCTTTGATAGAAAATGGGTATCACCTTTGGTCATTATACCTAAGAAGGGAGGGAAACAGTGAATATGTGTGGATTATAGAGAATTCAATAATGCCACAAAGAAGGATCATTTTCGTTGCCCCTTTATTGATCAAGTCCTGGACACTCTCGCTAGTAAGAAATACTTCTCCTTTCTAGATGGATACAACGGTTACAACTAGATCAACATTACTCAAAAAGATCATGAGAAGATTATATTCACATTCCCTTGGGGCACATATGCTTATTTTGTATTACCATTTGGCCTATGTAATGCACCAGCTACTTTCCAGAGAGTTGTAATCAACATCTTTGCTGACATATCACATGATTGTATGGAGATATATATGGATGACTTTACTACATTTGGTGTCACCTTTGAGGAAGACCTAAAGAATTTTGAAAGAGTACTAATCAGATGTTAGGAACACAACTTGTCTCTCAACAGTGATAAATGTTTCATGATGATGTAGGAAGGAGTAGTGCTGGGACATTTTATCTCTGAAGCTGGAATCCAGGTAGATCCTATGAAAATAGAGGTAATTCTCACACTACCTATTCCAACAAAGTAGAAGGATGTTAGGTCTTTCATAGGACATGCTGGCTACTATAGGAGGTTTATCCAATACTTTAGTCAAATAGCTAGTCCTCTGTATACTTTTCTTACCAAAGAGGCCGAATTTACTTGGACAAAGGAATGTGATAAATCCTTCCTGCTTCAGACTATGCAATAGGTTTTTTCCTAGGACACAAGTCTAGTAACCTAGAGAGTGCAATTTACTACATTAGTAAGAGCGTCCATGGACCAGAGTTAAACTATACAGTTACTAAGAAAGAATTACTAGCAGTAGTTTATTCTCTAAACAAATTTCATCATTACATAACTGGTTATCCCATTTTTGTTCATACTGACCATGTAGCAATAAAATATCTCATGAACAAACCTAACATCATAGCCTGGTTAGCAAGATGGCTTCTTCTTTTGCAGGAATTTGACATTACTATCATTGACAAGCCTGGAAAGGCAAATATAGTAGCTGATTATCTATCAAGAATCCACCATGCTGAAGAAGATACTACTCTAATAGATGATGCATTTCTAGATGAGCATTTGTTTCATATTGTTGTCCAAAGTTTATGGTATGCTGACATAGATAATTACCTTGTAGCTAACAAAATGCCAACACATCTTTCTTATAAGGATAGGAGACTACTTATTGAGAAAAGCTTTAATTTCTCCTAGATTGATAACATACTATTTTACACTGGACCTGATCAAGTAATGCAAAGATGTGTGTGAGAAGATGAGACATATGACATTCTCCATACATGTCATAATGAGACATGTGGGGGACACTTTGTTGTAAAAAGGACAACCCAAAATATGTTAACAACTGGATATTACTGGCCTACACTTCACAAGGATGTAGCCAACTACACAAGGAAGTGTGATAAATGTCAGAGAATGGGCCGACCAACCAGATCAGATGAAATTCCCCTTAATCCATAGGTCGTGGTAACTTCATTTGATAAATGAGGCATGGACTTCATTGGACCAATAGACCCTCCATCCAATGGGAATTCTTACATCCTGGTGTGCACTTATTATCTAACCAAATGGATCAAAGTAAAAGCCATGAAACATGCCCGGGATCATAAGGTTGCAAAATTTTTGTATGATGAAATTTTCACTAGGTATGGAGTACCAAGAGAACTTGTAACTGACCAAAGTGCCCAATTCACTTCCAATCTGATAACAGATCTCATGAAAGAATATAATATCAGACATCAAAAGTCAAGCCCCTATCACCCTCAGGCAAATGGACAAGCTGAAGTTACAAATTTTGAAATTGAAGCCATCTTAACAAAAATAGTTCATCTGCATCGAAAGGACTGGAGCAGCAGACTATCAGAAGCTATCTGGGCATATAGAAAAACTTGGAAAACCACCATAGGTTTCACTCCATTTGAGTTTTTATATGGACAAGTAGCCATGCTACCCATTAAATTTGAACACAAAACTTTGCAGACAACATTGGAGTTAAATATTGATCTTCCTGTAGCATAGACAGAGCGATTGTTGCATTTCAATTCCTTGGATGAAATGCACAAATCTACCTTGGAACACACTGAAATAGTCCAAAAGTAGAGGAAAAAGTGGCATGACTCACATATTAATAACAAATAGTTTCAAGTTGGCGATTGGGCGTTACTTTATGATTCTAGATTCAAGGAAATACTAGGCAAGCTACAGACAAGATGGTTGGGGCCATATGAAATAAACCATGTCTTCACCAATGGAGCTATCTAGTTGACCACAATTGACCCAATATATTTCAAGCTATTAGTCAATGGACATCGGCTAAAGTTGTATCACCAACCTCAAACAAAAGAGCAATAGGTAACACTTCCTACAGTAGAGGGTACAAACCTTCTTTCTGCAGCTCTTCAATAGAATTCAATCGAGCATGTCCATAATAAAACTTCTTGTTTACATGAAGTTCATTCCTCCATTCACTTTCTACTTCTTCTTTCCAACTCATCTCATTTCTTTATCTTCCACCCACCCACCTTCCACATCATCAAACTTTTCCTTTATTTTCTTTCAATAAGAGCCGAGTATGCTGACACAATCCACCACCACCTTCATTCCACTCTTGCCACCTTTTTCTAGCACATGCAATGATTGAATGACAGGTAAAAGCTTTTCAAATTTCTTTCCATTTTTAGTGCATAGATCTTGATGATTATATCTAGTACTGCAATAAATGTATCATTACGACATTAAGCCAGTTCCATTCCTCGTGCCAAGTATGTCAAGTGTGGACACTTGTCAATGTTTCATAGAGGAGGGAAGTGTGTTAATTCCTAAATTGTCATTTCTATTTACTCCTAAAATATTTAACATCACCTCAAATATGTACTTCACCTTTGTCTCATTAAAGCTCCATTGTTATATCGCACAACTGTCGAACCTTTATTCCCAAATCCTCCATGATTGTCAGACTTGATGTGACTTATAATTAAATTTTGTGGCAACCCATAGTAAGAGATATAATTTCTCTTGTTAAAATACTTCATGATTGTTCATGCTAAGAATAACAAAGGAATTCAGAAGGAAGCCCGTAGTTTTTGTTTAAAAAAAAAAGAGAATAACACATTTATCTACTATAGAGCAGACAAATTGAAAATTGGCAAGCATGGATGGGAGGCCAATTGCAAATATATGAGCTCATAATACATGGTGTGCTACTTTCAGATGTTGAAGCGGTAAGAAGGTTTAATGCATGTGGCTGGCTACGATATTTCTTAAAGTTAACAGAGTTTGATGAAGACTCATCAACTGAATTTGCAAGTACATTTGAAGAAGGACAAGAAACTGTATGGGGATTGACAGTGGTGACCATAGAAGAGTGGGTAGTAGAAGCTACTAGGTTACCAATGGTTGGGGAGCATTACCTCAATGTGTACAATGCCAGATCAGCTAGGGCCCACTTTACCCTACCAGGAAACCCTCCTCTGGAGATTACCAATGAAGGGTGCAAAAGCATGTCCATCCCTCTATTGTATAATGAGTTGGCTATGCATATCATCAGGTATTTTACATGTGAAGCGAGATTTTCCAATTTTCATGCACATCATTTTAAATTACTAAGTTATGTAAGGCATAATCTCCCAATGAATGTCCACAATTTCTTATACAATATGTTATGTATCAGTGCTGAGGAGACCTAAAAAGGGAATGTAAATTATTTTACCCACCATGCCCTAATTAAATTGTTAATAGAAAGATATTTTAGGGATGCCTCTCGCATGGCATTGTCATAATTTTTTCAGCATAAAACCCTACAACCAAAGGTTAACCCTAATGTGCAATCTGGTCATGATAATGCAATACCAAGTGACCCAGCCATTGAACAAGATACCCAGGTGGTAGAAAGTGAAAATATTCAAGAAAGTATGCCTTTACCTGCTCATGAGAGCAATGTACCTACTTCTTCCTGAACCAAAGGAAAATGGAAATTGGAGGGAGAAAATTATGTTGCTGTAGCCAAGCCACAAACCCCTACTGCATCAAAAGGGAAGAAAAGGAAGTCGGTTCCCATAGAAACTACTCCTACAGCAGAGAAACCAAAGAAGGTTATTAAGAAAAAGGCTATGGAAATTGAAGAAAATCCTATGCAAAGGAGCCCTAGAGTGAGAGGATAGCTCCCTAGAGTATCCTCAAAAAGCCAACCCGCTTCTCCTTTGCAATTTGATGAACAAACCAATGTACAAATTATTGCATATGATTCCCCAAATTAGTCTACAATTCCAGAATTTCCTCCAAATCCAATAGACACTCATGAAGTTAAACCTAATGTATGCCAAAACATTCCCTGAGAAATCCATAAAGACATTCCAGGAAGTAACGAGGAGAGTGCCTCAGTAACCCATCAGTCGGCCCACTCAGAAACTGCCCTATTTCTATATAGAAGAACTTGGTTAACAAGTTTCTTAGAGCATTCATGGAAGGAACAAAGGAGGAAAAATAACCAGGTAGAAGATTGTGGCCCAACCACCTTGTAAACACTTCTCTTTGGATTACATAATAAGTATGTTTTAACAAAAAAATTATGGGGAGAAGAGAAAAAGAAACTGAAGAACGTAATAACAGAGCAAGGGGAGGAGATTAAAGAATTGTAAGAGCAATTGGAAAAATAGAAACAAAAGATGGATCATGCCCTTAAGTTGGATGATCAAATAATTGCAAGTAGGCCACCCCCTAGGGTCTATACCATATTTTTTAAAGAACAGTTCCTCTCGTTCCAACTAATGATGAACATTAAAGATATAGACTCTGAGTTCAAGATAGCCCAAGAATTTTATGGCCTATACCAAACCCTTCCCTCATGGCAGAAAAATTTACTTTGTGAATTGTACATACATAACTTCATTATCCCAACTGAGACTGAGTGGAACCCTCTACTTTACATAAGGGATGTACACCTAAGGGAATTAATGTCCTAGATGCACAATGAAGCTAACTATGACAGACATCTAGAAAATTACAGGGAATAGGAGAAAATAGAGTCATTTCCATTAAGGGTAGAGAGCAGCAAGCCAGATATACTCCTCAAAGATTGGCTCAATTTGACTTATGGAAAAATTAAGGAGGAAACATGGGATAAAAATTTTGGGATTTGAACAGATGTCTATGTAGAGTATGACAGTTTGTCTTACTTTGTCTTTTAGAGAGCCCTGACTGGTGCCAGAAGCAGAAAGGGTAGGTTATCTGAGGCATTGAAGAAATCAGAACCACACAGTCCTATCAACCCCCAAGGAGATATTCAAAGAGAACTGAAATATATGCAGCTGGGAAGGAAAAATAGATAGGAACTCTGGTGTCCACTCACCATACAGACACCAATGCTCCTTTGGCCCATGTATGACATCAATACTAATAGACTCGATCAACTATAGGAGGATCACAGAGTGGATGCCTAGGAGAAAACAAGGGGGTTCTATTACACTTTCAAGAGCCAAAGGCGAGGGAGGACAGAGGTTGGAGATTTCAGAGTAACTACCAAAAGATGTAATGCTTGAGGACAAGCATTCAACTTCCCAAGGGGCAGATGATGAGACCGTTTTACTGTCTCTATTATATTAATCTTTATACTCTTTTTTAAAGTATTATCAAAACATTTGTTAACTTATAATCAGTTGAACTTATGTCAAAGTACAGATAGAACTATTAAACCCATGGGTAGAATAGATATGTCATATTATGCCAATATTATATATTGTAGTATTTCATATAATAATCATAATGTGTGTTCTAATATCTGGATCAATTTTATTAAGCTACTTGTATGAATATCTTTGCATGATAACTAACCTGCCAGGAAGTAGGAGCCGCTTGGGAGTGGTCGACAACATTCAAAGAGGATGTTAAAGACCAGTTGTGAACAGATAACCATCATGGTATCATAAGACATGGCTACTATAAATAAGGAGCCACTGTTTTAGAAATGCATGAATGTAGCACTGCTATATTCACTCCACATTTCTTGCATGTTGACTTGGTCACCCAGACTTCATTGCATATGTCATGGGCTATTGCGTTTCCTATTTTTTTCTCTCTAGCGTGGTTTTAGTTAGATGGTTCCTTTTCTATTTTAGAATATATAAGTCAATCCTCTATTTATAGGGAGGAGACTGTTATTTTGGAAGTTCATAGGAAGTTTTGGAATTCATTGTTCTATTGTATCTTGTATAGCAAGTTCATTTCTAGTTTTATGTATCATTCTCATGTAATCAGTTCTTCAAATATAATGAAGTGAATTTTGGTTTATCTTCTCTATTAATAGAATAGTAGAAGTCGATCAAGGGGGCCCACTTGGGAGGTGAATTAGAGTAGAATATCATAGATTTAATTTCTACATTTCCAGCATTATAGATAGAAGATTACAGTTTCTTCCTACAACATTGTACTTTGTGAATGTTCCTGCAGCACCTGCAACGATAGTTATAGTGGATGCTCTAGGTTCAAAGAATAGGCTTAAGTATAGTTTGCAATTTTTAGCATTCATTTTAGTAAGGATTAAGTGTGTTTCCTTTCCTCCATCTCTAGTATAGATTTTGTTTATGTATTTTACTTTCCTACAGCATAGGTAGAATGACTCTTTAAGGAACTTAGTGCACATACTGTGTCGTACCATTTCAAGTATACGTCCCTATGTTTAAAAACTAAATGCACCTCATATTGGGATAAGTGATCCTTAGATTAAATAAACTATTCCTAAGTGAGGCTTTGGGCACGATTACTAAGCACCTATTGTGAGGTGGTTCAGGTACTTCAACTCTTCACTTTTCCTTGGATGACTCCAAGGGAAAATTTGCAATAACATCTTCAAAAGTACTATAGGGGGTGTATCCATCATTGAAAAAACCATTTTTCTTCCCAATGATCCCATTTGGATAGGTCATTAAGGCTTTCTTGATCGAGTTCAAGATTGACTATGCTTTTGGCCTGACAAGCCTAATTGGTCTACTAGCCCTAAACATGGTGTTTTTCCCAATGTACTCCCAAAACTTCCAAAAACTCCTAAAAAATAAATTGAAATTAATATACCCTTTATCAAGACCTTAATGATTTTGGTTTTCTAAGACTCCTAAGTCATCCGTACAGTGAAATCCAAAAATGTAGGGAAAATAAGGCAAAATGGACTTGAATTGTGCAGTCCTCTAATTTCTACCTAGAAATATACCTAAATGGATTGGCCAATGCCTAATCTCACTTATAGGTGTATATTAGACCACTACTTCTCTAAAACCACTATTATTTCTAAGCTCTCACTCTTTCCCTTGCAATTGTACATCACTTTCTCTCTGTCATACACCTTGCCGGGTACTGTGATCTCGCCTAGGGAATGATCTTTAAAACGGCAATATTTCTCTTCTGAGCTTCTCCTTCCACACAAACAACCTTGAATGACTCCCCTACCATATTCATCAGGGTTGTGATGATTTTCATTGTGGAGAACTATGGGGGAGCCATGAAACCAAAAACTGCCTAAACTAGACCAGCAACTAGACTATCTACAAAATAATTTTAAAACCTATGCTAATGAATTCAAATACACTACACTAATAAAAAGAAAATGTTTAAAAGTATCACTACTACCTAAATCCAAAAATAAATTTCACAATTGAATCCATATGATCATATTCACACTCAATGCAAGTTGACTGTCACTGAATATCAGAACTCTCAGGTTCTATTCACAAACCAAAATTACATTCCTCCTCTATATGCCTCAGGAATGGGATCCTTGTTGTCTTAATATTCCATACCTATGAATTTAGGTAATTATCGAAACCTACAATGTTTTTACCTCTAGAGGAGTCAACTTTTATAAAATGTTGTCATGCAACATTAGAAGTTGCTAAAATGTTGTTAAGCAACTTTATAACAACTTTTACATCTTCTTGTAGAATTACTATTAAGGTTCTCCATTCATCCTAAAATGGTGCAGAAAAATTCTTAGAACCATTTTAGGCATAAACACACCCTTTCCTAAGCCTTAAAGGCTTTTCACATATTTAAACCTATTTTCTCGTCTTAGGCCTAATCTAGCACTATTAACTAGGAAATCATTAAACATCTAGATTGGATTGAGCCTAGTCTAATCCACCTAGGAAAACACATACAAGACCTTCTAAGGTAAAAAATAAACCCTATTGACTTGGCTAATGTCAGTAAAAGCCAAAATTGTAACTAGTCTTAGTGATATTCCTAGGTGCTCCTGTACCATCCTCCCCAAACTAAAAGACTTCAATCCATCCTTGGATTGAGTAAGTTAGAGTGCACTCCCAACTTCTTGAATTTAGTCATCTTGATCCAAGTTTCCTCTACATCTTCTTTTCCATACCATTTAACCTAGTGCTCATAATAGGTTCTCTGTCTGGTCTTCTTGTAGGCCCTAGAATCAATTATCTTCTTTTCCTTCTTAGGTAGAGTAGGGGTCAAGTTTAGGTCTTCAACCTCCTTTATGACCTCTATAAGGCTCTAGTTTGGATCTAGTGTTGGTCCTTTGTACAAAATAAAATATTCCACATTGAAAATTGGAGATAAACCAATGTCTTCTAGTAGCTCCACTTTATATGCATTAATGCCATATTTGGCCAGAAAGGTACATGGGCCAATTCTTGTCATCTATAGCTTATGAGGCACTCCTTTCTACAATCTTTCCTTGTTTAGATGGACCATTAATAGATCCCCTACTTGGAAATGGACATCCATTTTTCTCTCATCCACCTTTCTCTTTATCTTCTATGTATTCCCAGTCAATGTCTTTCTTACTATCTCATGCACTTCCTGCATAGAATGTACAAAATATTATACATAGTGACTACCCTTGGCTCCATCCTTCAATTCTCTGAATTCAAATATTCCCCTTGGGTGTATTCCATAAACTATTTCAAAGGGGCTTTTCCCCGTGGCTCTGTTGACAGTGTCATTATAGACATACTCTACCTATCCAATGAGTTGGTCCCAAGCTTGAACATACTCCTTAGTTAAGCACCATAGGAGGTTACCTAGAATCCTATTTACCACCTCAAATTGACCATCATTCTAAGGGTGATATGTAGACCAAAAAGACAAATTTGTTCTTAGCTTTTTCCAAAGTGTCTTCCAAAAATGACTCATGAACTTTGTATCTTTGTCTGACATTATGCTCAATGGTAACCCATGAATTTTGAATACCTCCTTGAATAATAGGTGAGCTATTTGACTTGCATCATGGAATATTTTGCATGGGACAAAGTGGGCCATCTTACTAAATCTATCTACAATAACATAGATGCTATGCATTCCATGTTTGGTCTTTGGTAATCCCACAACAAAATCTATGCTCAAGCATTCCCATGGTCTAGCTGGGATGGGAAGAGGTTGGTAAAGGCCTACATTGGAAGATGTACCTATTTCTTTATGACACACCACACAAATTTTTACATACTTCCTAATGTCCAAATTCATTTAAGGCCAAAAGTAAAACCTCTGCACTAACTCTTGGGTTTTATTAACACCAAAATGCCCACTAAGTGCACCATTGTGCTTCTCTTGTATCATATTTTCTCTGATAGACCCTCTAGGAACACATAACTGAATTCCTTAAAAGAGTAGATCACTTTGCAAAGTATATTCAGATAATTCACTATGAAAATGATTCTTGAACTGCTGACATACGTTAGAGATGTCCGAAAACTCTTCATCTTCTACATATAGGTCTTTGAAGCTCTCAATATCCATGCTCTTTAGGTGTATCTCTTGTAAAGTCATGGCTCTTCTACCTAAGGCATTTTCTACCTTATTAGGTAGTCCCTTCTTGTGTGTAATGTTAAAAATGTAGGCCTGCAGATATTCTACCCACTTCATATGTTTATGACTGAGCTTGTCTTGTTAATTCAGGAAACTAAGTGCCTGATTGTCTGAATAGACCACAGACTCTTTTGGAAGCAAGTAGTGCCTCCATTTACTTAGGGCTTGGACTAGAGAATACATATCTAGGTCATAAGAAGCATACTTCTTCTTAGCATCACTGATATTTTCACTATGGAAAGCTACTTGTCTTCCCTCTTGTCTCAAAACATCTCCAATGGCCACATTGCTAGCATCACAATCAATTGTGAATAATCTCTCAAAACTTGATAGCATTAGGATTGGTTGAGTGGAAATATTCTTCTTCAATAATTCAAATCCATGGTTAGCTTGCTCATTCCAAACAAATTTGGTTTTCATCCCTCCTTTGAGAGTATCTAACATAGGAGCAAAAATGGCACTGAATTGCTTAATCAACTTCCTATAGTATTGTGCTAACCCATGAAAACTTCTCACCTTTTTAGTAGTCCTTGGAGTAGGCCAGTTGAGATTTGCTTCCACTTTTCTTGCATCCATTTTTAGATTGCCTTGGGATAACACAAACCCAAGGTATACTAGCTCCTACTGCATGAATTCACATTTGTCCAGATTTATCATACACTTCTCCTCATGTAGCTTCTTGAAAACAATCTGGAGGTGTGTGAGATGTTCTTCTTTTGTCTTACTATAGATTTTTATATCATCTAGATACACTACTAGAAATTTGCCTATGTAGTTGTAATGGATAAAAAGATGAATTTGGTTGTTTATAAATGTATGAATGTGAATGTGTGTATAAAAATAGAGATGTGATAATGAGATATGTATTGAGGGAAGATAAGATTCTCATCCTAGCCCTAAATTTCACAAAGGAAAGATCCACTTTGATCAACCATAAAAGAAATGGTTAATGCACAAATGCATCAATTGATCAGAAATAAGAAGAAAGAAGAAAGCCTTACATTACCAAATTATGGATGAAGAGTATATAATAGATTTGAATTGATTAAAAAATTAATTGAAAAGAATTGAAGACAAGTTCTAACTTCAAAATATAGCAGATCTGGAAAAGCCTATTTTGTGATGTCTATGTTGAGTTTCAGGAAATTCTGCAACCGAATCTAGAACAGAAATGTAGAGATGGACAAAACCCATAAATATTTTCCTTTTCTGGGTCAGCCCGACCTTGACCTTTTTGTGGGAGTTCAATTGTACCCCAAAATATTGACCTCGACTTGCACTAATCTGACGGAAATTCTGTTCACGGATCCCAAAAGTTGGCCGAGAAGAGTATCCAAATCTGATCTGAGATTCGCTGTCTTATACCTGTACCTACAAGAAAAATGGTTTTTTTTTGGAGGGGGAAGGGGTTTTCCTTTTTCAAACCCCGATTTTGGAATTAACCATATAATATAATTTAATTTTCATAAATAAATAAATTCACCTTTCTTGTATAGAAACTCTTGTGGAGGATTCAAATCCTTGAATCCATAAGTATGTATGCACCAAATGAATGTATAATGTAGGAGGTAGTATGTCTCAAATCAATTGTTTGTAAATCTTAAACCCCATTTTTCAATGGATCTTAGAATAGGAAGAGGCTTGCATGGATGTGGATGGAGAAATCTCAACAAGAGGGCTCCATTGAGCTTGAATCTTTCAAGGGCTATCAATGGATCTCCTTGATGAATTGGATGCTTGAAGGTTCTTGAATGCTTGAATTCTTGAGAGTATATGATTTCTTTAATATATTATCCTTCATGTGCATAGGTGATCATGTTCTTTCATGTGTAGTCCTATGGTTAGAGAAAATGGGAGGGGAAAGCTTCCTTATATACAAATATAGGGGACAATCTTCTAAAGAGGCCTGCATAGGAGAATTAAATTCAAATTAGACCTATACCTCTAGAAGTGGACCTATATTAAATATAATTTCAAGATTCATTTCCTCGAAGACCGAAATAGCCGACTAGGAAGTGGGAATTAAATATTTTTAAAGCCCAACATCTGAAAACCATGGAAACTTGAAATTTGGACCCTGGGTCAGGGTCGAGGTTGACTCTGACCTAGGTCAGGGTTGTTAGAGTAATAGTACATTTTTCTTTATAATTAAATCACTTCGGTTTAATTATTAAAGCTAACTATTATTCTATTCACTTAAGCTTTTCATTTGTAGGTGCATAATAATTAATATGTTTTATTAATTATTAAATGCACAAACCTAGCTTTCTTTAGCTTTAGGGTTTCTCACCTTATATGCCACTTTTGTAATTATTGTATTTACTTTTTAGGAAATAATAATTCTCTCTCACTCCACTGAGATTTTTCAAACCCTTCTTTCTAGTTTTTGCTTCCTTCCTTCATTCTTGTAACAGGTTTTCTTGCATGCAGTTGCTTCTGGGATTTAGTACTATTCTTATCAGTTTAAACATAGTATCAGAGCTTTGCTATTGCGGCTTGTTCAAGTTTTGTTGAAGCAAGCTCTTTGCATCCCGAGGGTTTGAAGCTGTCAGATCATTTTTTCATTTTGTTTATTGGTTCTTGGGGGTCTCTATTTTTTGGAGCATTTTGGACCAAAACTGACCTCACAGTTGAGTCTGGAAGGCCCAAAAACCCCAAGATTCATATAAAACATGTCTGATTTGGACACCAGAGCATCTAGAATTTTTATTGTAGTTTATTAGGGTCGTACGGGCTCAAAAATTGAGGCAAAACTAAAAAAAAATTAAAAAAATCAATTTTTTTAATAAACTTCAGACACGCCACCACCACGCCACCTGTGTGTCGCTGCTGGCCCTTGCGCCACCCTGCAGCCACCACGCCGCTGTTGGGGCCTGCTACCACCGCTCGGCCGCCACCAGCGCTCAACACGGCCGCTACCGCCTCCCCACCCAACCGCCACCTCCACCAGCGTTGCCGCCCACGGGCCACCACGCTCATCCGCCACTAGCGCTCAACCGGGCCACCGCCGCCTCCCCACCTGGCTGCCACCTCCTCTGTTTTCACCGCCAATGGGCCACCGCCGCACCGCCAGACATCTTGCGATGGCCATACAACTGTCAAATTATTTGTCAAGACTGTGGTTTTCCAGGGAGCGTGTATTTTGGGGGTACTTGTGGTTTTGTGGCCATATCTTGGGCATACGGTGTCCTTTTTTAGAAAACAAAATATCACTAGAAAGGTGTTTCTGAGACAGACGTGATGATGCTAGTCTTGTTTGCTGATTTGGCTATTTGAGTTCCTATTTTTGGTGTTGAAGTAGAGGCTTCATTTTCCTCCCTCTCTGCATCTGGTGTTCAGGTTTTTCTCTAGTTTTTTGTGCTTTTAGTAATTGATTATTTGTTGCACGGGGGTTAGAATCATACATTGTGGGGGGTGCTTTTGCTTTCTATCATTTACTTTCAAAAATTGACCCTTCTACTTTCATCTTTTTCTTCTCTCAATGTCGAACCCCTCTGTGGCCCAGCTGACACTGCACAATTACCACACCTGGAAAGCACACGTGACTAGGCTACTCATGTCATGTGGCTTATGGTCATGCCTAGATGAACATCAACCTATCCTACAGTTTCCTTTTGAGATTCTTTAGCACAAGAATAAGATGGATGAAGCTATGGGCTTGATTGTACTGAACATTTTTTATAGTCTCCTCTTTCACTTGGATGGTCTGACCACTCCTAGGGCCATTTGGGGCAAGTTTTCAGATTTGTTTTGCACTGTAAATGAGTTTTAGGCACTATAACTTGATGTAGAGTTGACTACTTTGACACCTACCAGCTTTCCCACCATTGAGGACTTCTTGATGAAGTTCAAGTCTTTGCACTCAGTTTTGCAGGGATGTGGGAAAACCAAGACAGATGATGAGTGTATCTTCTTGATACTCTCAAAGTTGTGAGGATAGTATCAGATCTTCTCTTCCACTTTCTACCCCACCATGGATGCTTTGGGAGCTAGACACACCATGCCTTCTTTTGAGACATTCTGTGATCGGTTGACACGGGAATAGGCAAAGATCCAATAGATGGATGCTTCTGGCTCTTCCAGCCAAGCATTGGTTGCTCAGTCTTCATAAGGGAAACCAAAATAGAAAGGAAAACTGAAGAAATATTCTGTAGGCAATGAGTCTTCCTCCAAACCTGCATGGAAAAATGATTCAAAACCTCTAGCTAACCCTTCTAAGGGTAAATCTTCTTCGAAGTCTACTGAGTCTACCTCCAAGACTAAGAAGAAATCAGTTGAGACCTATAGCTTTTGTGGAAAGGATGGACATCCCATTTCTAGGTGTTGGAAACATTTGGAGGCTTTAGAGGAAGCCATGCAGGAGCATCACATTTCAGCTCCTCAGCCCACATCCTCCCCTGCAGGGAAAGGTCATGCTCTTACTACATGAGCTATGACTTCTAGGCCCACCTGGATTCTTGATTCTGGTGCTTCTCACCACATGACTCACACTCAGTAGTTGGTCACCTCACTTGCTCCTTGTGCTACTTCACAGATTGTTGTTGGGAACTCATCTCATCTTCCTATTTTGGGTTCTGGTTCTATTTCATTAGCTGGGGGTTCTCTTTAGGATGTTCTCTTTGTCCCTAACATTTTGACAAACCTTCTTTCTATCTATCAGACTTGCCACTCTGGCTCTGGTAAGACAGTTGAGTTCTCACCACATGATGTGGTTATTCAGGACTTTCATGATTCTGAGATGATTGTGGCTACTGGGAGTGTTGATACTGCATCCTAACTATACATATTTGATGGATTTGAGTCTTCTACTTGCACAGGTTCCTGTCTTATAGCACATGCAGATTCAGTGAGAAGACTTTGGCATGAGCATTTGGGCCATGTCAATTACAGCAAGAACTTCAAATCTGTAGATCGGGATGCCAAAAAGAGGCCGAAGAGAAGTGCAAAATGGGGTAGAACAGGGGGGAAAGCTAGATCCAAGTTAGAGACCCATTCAAGGAATTTTACATGACCTAAGACCACTTACTCAGAGTGTTAACCCACTCCAAAATGGAAGTTCTTCCATTTTCTGATGATAAATTTAGCCCCCACTTTAGCAAGAGTATGAACTCAATGCAAACTCTTGGTAAAGGAGATCGTAAAGAAAATATAATCTTATAGAAATCAAAAGGGACAAAGGAATCCTCAATGCCCCATGGACTCAAGTCTTTGTCAATCTCAATATTACAATAAGAGAGACATCATTAGTCAAAGAGAAAGATAGAGGGTTTGATTCCCTCACCCAATGAGAACCTATGTCCCATTGTGAATCACACAAGGAAAAAGTGCAACTGGAAAGATGGAGTTGAACCACCTAGTGAATGTGGCTACTCACTAGTCAACCCATCAAGGTTTTACTCTTAGGAATATTCTACTCCAAAAGCTAAAATTCAAAAAATAGAGAGATTAAGTCTTAAGGACACCTTCCGACCTTAAGAGATCAAAATATTATAAATTGAAACTGGAGGGATCAAGAGATCTTATAAGGTAAAAATACATGCTTTAAGGATTAGTCTCTATCCCATAAAGGGAAAAAAAAATTTGTAAGTTGTGATTTTGAAGATATTTTGAAAGTGCGTGTGTGCAAAAACTGAGAAGAGAGCATGCCCACACGTTAAAGTCATTGCTAACACTTTAACAGGAGAAATGGCTTTAACAGAAATATAAACAACTCCACTAATTATGTTTCCACTACGAGATGCCCCCAAGCAAAGAAAAATAAAGGGAAATACCACATAAACCTATAGAGAACATAGAAGGGATCTACCTACCGTGGGGTTAGTATGATCATAAGATAATATGTACATATACTATTATTGCAAATGAATTGACATCATTCACCAAAGAAAGTATAACTAAAATCACAATGGAGGAAATAAAACATAAGAGTTATGAAGAAGAGCCTTTTCTGATCACAACATGAAGAGCAAAAAGAATCAATTCTACCATGTCACAAATCCAAGTGAACTACACAAGGAAAACATTTATGAACAATAGCAAAAGTATGACTTAACATGAAAACAATATATAGAAGAATTAAGATACATATAGAGGAATATTACAAGTTTGATTCCTTTATCATCTTGCACCAACAAAGTAACAAGGGTCATATAAAAGAATCCAACAAACATTTAGCAAACACATTACAGGAGAAGCACAATACAACAGTCAAACACAGAAAATGATACCATGGAGGATAAGCCAATCAAGCACATCACCTAATCTCCCCATCTTGGTCTATATAATTTAGGTAAGGTGGGAAACTTGCAAGAGGGACTATACCCAATATAGTAGGAATAATAGCCAGTTCCAAACAAGGATCCTCTTGAGAATCATGATGTATGATACTTGGTGTAATTATCTGATGTGTGGAAATCATGAGGTAAATGAGTATCGTGATCATTAGTCTCATATTCATCATTAGCATCAATAGGATCATCAAGAGTATCTTCCTCATCAAGATTAATCAAAATAGAATCTAAGATGCGAATGGAATCATCATAATTATCCATCTTAATATCATTATTAATTTTAACTTCCTCAAACACATCAGGCATAGGGCAGTCAGAAGAAGGTAAATAATTTCAAAGAATAGAAGCACGAGCTCTAGCATGAGATCAATTCTTCTTACGATGTTCATTGGCAGATTTGTTACGTTTTGTCTTGTTTAAAATATGTTGAGAACTAGGAGGAACAACAAGCGGTTCCTTCATAGGTTCTATAGGAGGATTAGTAGGACTCTCGATAGGCTGAAAAGTGATACTAGGAGCTTGATTAACAAAACTATAAGGAATGGATAAAGGAGATATGGAAGGTGTAGGAAAAAGATCATAGTTAAGATCCATCAGAGGCATGCTTAACTCAAGAATCTTGTGATGTTTATAGGCTTGATATGAGCAAAAATGGTTATCACATTGAGAAAAAGATGAATTAGGTAATGAAGGCCAAAATAAGTCAAGGGTAGAACAATCCCTAGGCCTACAAGGTTGATATAAGCTATGATTAAAAAATTTCACTTCTTCATCATGAATGAACTTATTACACTTGTGGATAGGAAAAGCAATGACACACATGGCAGTAAACCAATGCAAACCAAGCTTAACTTGGAATTGATCAGAAGTAGGGACAACAACGAAGGTAGTGTCCACAACTTTACCACAAATTTAAACATGTAAGTTAATATAACCAAATGATGGATAGAGAAAACCATTACAAGTTTGAATCCACACATCAAATGTATCATAGTAATCACGTAAATTCTTCATAAAAATATTTTATTCAATAATGACATTGACTAAGGAAGTAGGATAAACAAGACAAGAATGCATAGGTATCTTAGAAATCCTAGCATAAATGTAGAGGGGAGCATCAAGAGCCTTAATAGTCTCAGAATCATCAAAGGTGATTGAGAGTTCCCTAGGTCTTTTATCCTTAGGTTGTTTTGAAGGTTTAGATTGAGGTTTTGATTTAGATTAAGGTGGAACTTGAAGTTGAGGTTGAGATGGAGGAACTTTAATAGAAGGTTGAGATTCAGGCTAGGGTGGAGAGACAGATTAAGGAAAAAAAGCATGCTCCACATGGTTAACAATATGATTGAGATTATCCATCTTAGAATCATAAACAATATCCATAGAAGATGGTTGAGGAATGGTATTAGTATCATGTGTAGGAAAAGGATTCGTATAGATTTGAAAGTTTTGATTAGGAGGAGAGATAGATTTGTTCCCACTACCATTAAAATTATCAATAAATAAAGCATTAGAATCAATTAAGTCTTGAACCTTATGTTTTACAGAATAATATTGCTTAGTATCATGGCCATTTTGACAATGGTATAGACAAAAGGCTTTGGGATAAAAGGATTTTGATGTCATCATAGTAGGAAGAAGAGGTCGAATAGGAGGCAAAGTAATCATATTAGTAGTCAACAATTTACTCATAATAGAATGTAAAGATTCAGAAAGATGAGTAAATGTATGATTTAAATGAAAAGTAATGGATGTAGAAGTGGCATTGTGCGATGCAATAATAACTTGATTAGCAACTTCATTTTCTTGTTTATTGATTTTTACATAATTGTTAGGCTTCATAAACTTGTTGGGATTAGGAGTAACATCACTCTTATCAACTGGAACAAGATCCATTGGATTTTTTCTCTCAAATTGACTCACTTTTAATTGATAATGATGAAGTGTTGCACCCAGTTGTTGAAAAGAGGTAAATTTAGTAAGAATAATCTTGCCTCTGATATCCTTTTGGAAATTTGAAATAAACATATGTTGAAAATCAATATCAGGAACAAGGTAATAAATCTGAACATACAAATTCTTAAATCTAGCAATAAATTCAGTCAATGTTTCTTTAGTATTATGTTTACAATGCATCAAATCAGTTATGGATACTTGCCGACCAATGTTATTTTGGAATTGTTGAATAAAGGTATTGACAATTTTTGAAAAAGAATTAATTGAATAAGGAGGAAAGGAATTCTAGAAAACAACTTTTTGAGGGACAAGAGCATGAATAATGTCTAAGGATAAAGGACTACCCATGTCACATGTAGGAATGCTAAACCTGGATTGAGTTAAGGATGCAAGTTGTTGTTTTAAAGAGGACACAGTTTGAGCCAGACTAATGATTATGGAATCATTAGAAGAAATAGGAGGCATAGAAACATTAGAAACACTAGGAAAAGTGTAGGAAGTGGAGGGAATGGAAGAAAATATCGGTGCAACACTTGGACCCACAGTTGGAAGAGGGTTAGAATAGGTAAAAGGAACACTATGGTATGAAGGTTGTGAGGTATGTAAAGACACTGGTGGAACACTCACAACAAGAGATGGAAGTGGAAGAGTTAAAGCTAGAGGATTGGAAAATGTAAGAGATGTAGTCGCTAAAGGAGGAGTATAAGTAGGATTACTAGGTAAAGGAATGGAAGAAGGTTCCACACTAGTGAAAAGAGGAGTAAATCATAAATCTTGAGCTTATTGAGCTAATGGTTTAACATTTAAATGCACATGATGATTAATACCACGCAAGAGATTAACACCTTGATCAATATCACAAATAAATTTCTTAAGAGCCTCTATAGCTTGGATAGAATCTTGATTATGGTTTTCTTGAATAAGCCAATTTCTCATTTTATCAAGTTTAGATGACATTTTTTAGACTTGTTAAGGAGGAAATCTTAAAGCGTCATCCTCATCATGAGATGAGTGAGAAGAGTTATGCTCCATAAAAGGGTTGGAATCATGAGTGATCAAATTGTCATCCAGGATCCTAAGGAAAGGAGAGGAAATCTCAAGATCAAAGGAACACATAAGTATGCGACTTCTTCTAACCAAGATATTATAGGTAGGACTAGAGGTAGTAAAACTCATACACCAATGCAATGTAAATGAACTAAACTAAGAAAATGTAAATGCAAGAACATAAAATAAAGATAATCTAATATGCATGCAATAACTAACATGGAATTTAAATCTAACACCAAAAAGAAAGAGTTTTCTATAACGGGTTCACCAAAATGTAAAGGACAAAAAGATGAATTTGGTTATTTATAAATGGATTAATGTGAATGTGTGTATAAAAATGGAGATGTGATAATGATATATGTATTGATAAAAGATAATATTCTCCTCCTAACCCCAAATTTCACAAAGGAAAGATCCACTTTGATCAACCATAAAAGAAATTCTTAATGCACAAATGCATCAATCGATCAGAAATAAGAAGAAAGAAGAAAGCCTTACATTCCTGAATTATGGATGAAGAGTATATAATAGATTTTCATTGATTAAAACCTTAATCTAAATGAATTGAAGACTATTACTAACCTCAAAATATAGAAGATCTGGAAAATCCTATTTTCTGATGTCTATGTTGAGTTTTAGGAAATTCTCCAACCAGATCTGGAATAGAAATGCAGAGACAGACAAAACCCAAAAATATTTTACTTTTCTGAGTCAGGTTTACCTTGACCTTTTTGTGGGGGCACAATTGTACCTAAAAATGTTGACCTCAACCTACACTGCTCCTACGGAATTTTTTTTTGCAGATCTCAAAAGTTGGCCAAAAATGGTATCCAAATCTGATCTAAAATTCACTGTCATGTACCCATACCTACAAGAAAAATGGTTTTTCTTGTTGGGGGGGAGAGGTTTACCTTGTTCAAACCATGATTTTTGAATTAACATTATAATATAATTGAAATTGCATAAATAAACAAAGTAAATAAACAAATTCAGCTTGCCTGTATAGAAACCCTTGTAGAGGATTCAAATCGTTGAATCCACAAGTATGTATGAAAAAAATGAATGTAGAATGTAGGAGGTAGGATGTCTCAAATCAATTTTTTTAAAATCTTCAACACCAATCTTAAATTTATCTTGGAATAGGAAGAGACTTGCATTGATATGGATGGAGAAATCTTCAACAAGAGGGCTCCATTGAGCTTGAATCCTTTAATGACTACCAATGGATCTCCTTGATGAATTGGATGCTTGAAGGTTCTTGAATCCTTGAATGCTTAAAAGTAGATGATTTATTCAATATATTATCCTTCATGTGCATAGATGATCATGTTCCTTCATGTGTATGTCTTATGGTTAGAGAAAATGGTAGGGGAAAGGTTCCTTATATACAAATCTAGTGCACAATATCCTAGATAGGCCTACATAGGAGAATTAAATTCCAATTAGACCTATACCTCTAGATGTGGACCTATATTAAATATAATTTAAGATTCATTTCCTCAAAGACCAAAATAGTTGACCTGGAAGCAGGAACTAAATCTTTATGAAGCCCAACATCTGGAAACCCCAAAAAATTGAAATTTGGACCCTGGGTTAGAGTCAAGGTTGACTCTGACCTAGGTCAGGGTTAAGGTCAACCTTGACATAGGTTAGGGTTGAAGTCTACCTTGACCCAAAAGGTTGACCTTGACCCTGAGGCCAAGAACTTCAAATCTGTGGATCACGATGACAGAAACAGGTCAGAGAGAAGTGGAAAATTGGGCAGAATAGGGGGAAAATCTAGATCCAAGTTAGAGACCCATTCAAGGCATTTGACATGACCCCAAACCACTTAATCGGAGGGCTAAACAATTCCAAAATGGAACTGTTTCCATTTTATAACAATATAGTAGTCTTTAAGGACTTCGTTCATAAGCCTCATGAATGTAGATGGGGCATTAGATAGCCCAAATGGAATTACAAGCCATTCATACAAACCTTCTATGATTTTGAAGGTTGTCTTCCATTCATCTCCCTCATTAACTCTTATTTTGTGTTATCCAATCTTTAAGTCAATCTTTGTGAACAAATTAGCTTCTCCTAGATAATCTATTAGGTCTTCTATCCTAGGGGTAGGGAACCTATACCTAATGGTAATCCAGTTTATTGCTCTAGATTTAGTACATAACCTCCAAGGTCCTCCCTTTTTGGGTTCTAAGAAATAGGGTACGACACAAGGGCTAATGCTTTTCCTAATGAGACCTTGGCTTAGGAGTTATTGGATTTGCTTATATATTTCCTCATTTAGAAGAGGAGTCATTTTATTGGCTTCCTTACTAGGAAGGGTAACTCCTAGGATAAAGTCAATTTGGTGACTAAGAGCTCTCTTTAGGGGCAGGTTTGATGGTTTTCCATCACTTACAATGCCTTCATACTTCTGGAATATCTCATGCACTTCCTTAGGAAACTCTCTCTTTACGATTGTCTTGTCTACACTTTCTTCCTTTGGCTTCAACATAGGTAAAAATCCTACTCCCTCTCCTTCTTATAAGGCTTCTATGAACTCCTTTTCAATTACCATAAGAACATTGGGTCTTGATTACTTCATTTCCCCATCCTCTAATAGTGACTGTATTTTGAAAGCCACATTATCCTGCTTGAAAGAATAAGAATTCTTTTCTCCATCATGCATGGTCTGTTGGTCAAATTTCCATGGCCTACCAAGGAGTAGGTGACATGAATCCATAGGTAGGACATCACATTACACCTTGTCTTTGTATCTCCCAATAGAAAATTCAACCCTAGCCTGTTCATTGACAAGGACATGTTGCCCTTTGTTCAACAAAGTGACTTTGTATGGGTTGGTATGGGGTATTCTCTTCATGTTTAGTTTTTTTAACTTCCTCCTATGATACTATATTTTTAGTAGAACCTGAGTCTATGATTACTCTAAAAACTTTTCCCAACATCTTGCATTTCACTCTAAACAGTGACCTTCTTTGAATAGGTTCCTCTTTGATTGGCTCCTTGATTAACGTCCTTCTCATCATCAAGTTCTCTCCTTCTTTTGACTCTAGGGGTACCTCAGGGTGTTTACTTCCATCACTAGATTTCTCTTGAGCATATTTTACCCTATTTTCATTTCCTTGGGAAGTAGATCCTTTCTATGGACATTTGTATGCATAGTGTCTCATTTGGTTGCAGTGGTAACACTTAATATTTGCAAAGTAAGAACCTCTACCTTGAATACTATTTCTTCCTCTCAAATTGCTATTAGAGTTCCTTCCTCTATTGTAGTTGCCTTTGTTTGAGCTTCCTTCTTGTTTCTCAGTAAGTTTGGTTTCTCCTTGAGCCTTTGTCTCAAAAATTCTACCACCATATCCACCTCTCTGTCCTCTATTGTCTTTTCCTTTGCCTCTACCTTTAGTGGTGCATGAATATTGTTTCTTCCTTAGCTTCTCTTCTACCTTAACTCCAATTTAATGGCATTTCTAAATAGTATCAGGAGTCAAGAGACTCATTTCATCTTTTATAGTCCACATGAGACCATTAAGGTATCTAGCTACCTTTACCTTCTCATCTTCTATAACTCGAGACCTCATTCATATCCTTTGAAACTCTTTAGTGTAAGAGATCACATCCAAATATTTCTATCTAAGACTATGTCTTGTTTTGTGAAACTAAATCTCATAATCGTCATGTACATAAGCATCTCTAATTTTTTCAAGCATAGCCTTCCATGTGTAAATGTGCTTCTTTCCTTCCTTCTCTTTCTCATCTTGGATAAACTTCCATGAAGTGAGTGCATGACGCAGAGGGTTTAGAGTTCTAAGGGTTTACCCTTCTCCAAATTGTTAATGAACTCTCTTGAACCATCCAATGGTTTCAACTGTAACCACCTATATTTGGTTTTCTCTAACTATAGACCCTATTTTACCTAAGTGTGATCATACCCCCAATTCTTTCCAAATAACCATGTTACTGCTTGGCATAATTCATTTAAATCAGATTTAATCTCCTAAGTGATCTAATCACTAATTTACATTAATCACTTTAGCCAATCAAATCAATTCAATTCAATTCAATCAATTCAAATCATACCTGGCTAAGGTAATTAATTTAAAAGGAATTAATGAGATCATAATCATACCTCATAACTTGCAAAATCAATCCCCAAGCCTAAATTGATTCAATTTGGCTATAGTCCTAATTAATTACTACTAAGTAATAATAAGCTTAAATGATTAATTAAAAACCATATTATTGAGTGAATATGTTATTACAACAATTCATTTCATTAATATTTCCTCAAACCTAACCAATCTCAATTACCCAACCATGAGTTCAAACTCATCCCAACCCCTTCTCACATGCTAATTCTTCTCAATTAGCTAATTAAACCTAATTAGCTAATCTCCCCTCCACTCATTATCTCTCCTCCCATCTCTATCTCCTTAATCACATGCCTTAACCCTTAATCCTAATTCTAAGCTACCCTTAAGCTTGTCACATTCTATTAAGGTGTGATTAGGAATTTGACCCTCCCCCCAATGTCAAAGTTGTCAGTATTAACCTTAAACCCTCACCCATGCTTCTTAAACCCTCACCCATACCTCATTAATGTTTTTGAATCATTTGGATTATTTTTAATTTGAATCTTCCATTCTTAGGTTGTATTTGTCACTGAAGTATGCATAATCTGAGGGCTATTATGTCATTTTTCATACTCCTCCTAGATAGGAAGCAATAGATCGATTTTTGTGATTGCTATGTTTTCCAACGCCTTGTTTTCACTAATGCAATGATTTATTGAAGAGTTGTGTCTCTTAGAAGGTACAAAAATCACACACACATCTTTGGTGCCCACTGTGGGGCAAGATTGCTTGAAATTTTACCAAATTTTGCTCTCTGCCCTTGACATTTTCAAAATTTGCAGGCAGTTTAGCTTTTCCAAGAGCAACTTATCATTTCGATCATTATTTTATCATTTTTGGGAGCAAATTATCATTTCCAGCAAAAAATTTATCATTTTTAGGAGCAAATTATCATTTTCCGGAGTTCTAATATCATCTATTATTGCATTTCCAGAAGGTAAAATTTGACCTTAAAATCATTTTTGGTAGCTAAATTTTCATTTTTGGTATGTATTATTGTTTCGGGTAAAATGAATATCATCCTAGGTACATTTTATCATTTGGGGTCAATCATTTATCATTTTCAAGGTTTGTCATTTTGGGTCTCTGAAATACCATCTATCATACAGGGGCCAAAATATAGGGTTCTAACATTTGCAAATTTGATTTCTAACTTGCTAACTTGGTTGTTTCTGTGATTGTCATCCTATTTTTAGCCTAACTTGTGTTTTCAGATTGCTGTCAGAGCTAAGAGAATGAAAATAAGATACTAACTTGTGGTTTTATAGATTGTTGATCCCTTATCTTGACTCCTATTATTTTCCTACACTTTTGAAACTAAAGACATTTTCCAATCTTATACTAAATTGACCAGAGGAATATGATCTTTTCCTTTTAAGGAAAATTAGAAACTTACAAGTCAATTTATGATTTGAAAGGAATTTGAAGTAATTGAACAAAACAAACCTCATCGTCTAAATTTGGGATAAGTAAATGAACAACACAAATCACTAAATGTTGTGGTTCAAAGAACAAGTTCAATCATTTAATTAATTTTGGGATCATAGATTGAACAAGCTACTCATCTAAAACTATGGTCAATTGAACAAGGAAAATTTACCTTCAAGCATCCTATTTTTCTTAAATAGGAACAACCTAAATTGAGCTCAACATAACTTGAATGAATGAACATTGATTTGTGTGTTTTGGGAGAAAATGACATGGATTAGGAGAGTATGCTCTTCTTCTTTCAAGGAATCAGAAATCTAGACATCCTAAGCTCGCCAATCCTTTGTATGTTTATTTAACAGTAGAGGGCCTGCCGGTTGAGGAAAAATTCTCCTGGGAATGACCCAAGTGAGGATAGGTTTTTATGCCAACCCTTCCAACTCACTATAAATAATTGCTTCCTTGTAGGCTAAAGCCTCGAAACACAGAGCCAGTTTTGTTCATGGAATTTCAACATCATTCCTTGAACATACTTAGGTATGTGTAGAGTGGAGCTACTTGAATCTTGCTTGCTAGACTACATATACTTGAGTACTCATAGGGAAATACGCCTCAATTTTTCCTTGTGCAATTCTATGGGGGAAGTTTTTGAATGGATTGCCCAATAAAAGACAACATTTCAACTAAAATAATTCCTGATTCATCTCTGAAAGGGTGATAATCTTTGTGCAAGTCAAAAAGTAATTTCTCCAAGACACTCATCATATCGTTCCCTCACTTGTGTTTGGAGTCGGCTAATACAACATCATGACTGGAGCCATTGTGTTCTTGGTGATGGCTATATTCTGATTAGCATTTGAGTGTGTACCTAAGTCAATGAGCAAGGATTTTCATCCTCCACCTAGAAAATAGGGATAAAATGTGTGTCTGTTTCACCCTCTTAACAATGCAACAATGCTTGATGTGACTGAGAATCATTAAAAAGATAACACCTTCAAACAAGCAATAAAATTCAAACCTTGGTCTACATATGCTTCACGCACCTCAAAAACAAACTTGACAAAATTTGACAGTGGGAACTTGCATAGTTGCCTCTCAGATAAAGATAGTTTATTTCAGATCCCCTTTTAACTCTTTAAACTGTCTTTATTACTTATTTTGGTCTCAGTGTGTCTTCTTTGAAAACTTTTGTTCAAATGTCTACCTTGCATGTCATTTTGAAATCTTACAATCTATCTCAATACGTGTGGTCTATTCACTTTTCAAAACAACTTGATTCCCAGCTCGCTATCAGGGCATTCTAACCCTTTGATGCTGGAATCATTTACTTCCACCAAAAATCAAACAATACTTCCACCTAGACACACTCACTTGAACAATTTGAGACTCTACTTGACATTATTGGGAAACTTTGACAAAGTTGAGAAACAACTTCATGGTTAACACAAGATGCAATAAGTACATGTCTAAAGGATCAAAACTACCTCCTAAATCACCACACTTTCAAAGAGAAACATCTCATAGTTCCCTAATCAATCTAGACTCTCCACAAATGGATAGTGACACTCATAGATGGGGTGAGGATTTTGAGGAATATAACAATGGAAAACACCAAAAGCCTGAAGATACTAATGAGGAAGAAGAACCCATGTTTGAGCATCCTTTATTTGAGTTTGGCAGTGAGAACTAAATCACCGAAGAAGAATATGAAAAACTCAAACAAAGAAAGAGGTTCAATAAAATAATGGAAAAGATGATTGATGAGCATAAAGAGAAATACTTCCTCCATCTAGCATCCATGGGTGTCAAATTACCTAAGGATTATGATGTGGAACAACTCAAAGAAAAGGAGGTACCAACTCCTATATCTATTCTTGCCAAATAGCTAACATTAATGCAAACGGGGCTTACAAATCTCAAACAAGAAAAATCTAAACCTAAATCACCATACTCTTTGGACTCCATTTGTCCATTCCCCTTTGATAAGATTACTACTATGGTTCCATTCCCTCCCAATGTGGCATGGCCAAAATATAACAAGTATACAGGAGAAATTGACCCACATAATCATGTGAGAGAATTTTGTGCTCTAAGCATAGAATACATGCATGAACCTACTATTGGAATTATATTGAGATGATGTACTAAGAGGGGAGGGGTGAATCAGTACCTCTAAAAATTTTCTTGGTTAGCCCATTAACCCTTAGTCATCAATTTGTAATTTTATCTTATCTAACTGTTCATCTTTCTCTATGCATATGAATTCATATCATATATTCTTTTGATATGTAACAATAATAGAAACATTCATGAAAATAGATAACACATGACACAAGATATGATATCGCAGAAAACTCCTGTTAAGGAAGTAAAAACTACGGTGGGGATTGTTACCCACAAAA
>MU226412.1:2310725-2349230 GCA_018584345.1 Thuja plicata
ATATATATATCTTTTCTTTTTCAACTGATATATGTATTGTACATAACTATATACATTGCCTTTCCTCCTTTTTTGATTGTAAAGGCAAAGGTACTTACAACTTTTCAAAAAGGTGGGAATGTAAGGACTTGACTTCATCATTTTCTCCCATTTCTCCTTCAACATTTCTAGAGCCATGTGCTCTAGTGAAATCCTTACATGGATATCATAGATGCTATGTACTACAGACATCTCCGGGGTTGCTATCAGATTTCTTTCTTCAGAAATATGATGTTGCAGAATTGTAAGATTTGGTAGAATGTGTGCTTGAATTTCTGTGATCTCACCTCTGAATTGAGTCTCAGCATCCCATATTTCTTGCCTTAGCCTATTTGCCTCAATGATCGTGTCATGATGTGCCTTTATGTTGTTTTCTTGTGAGGTTAGGCTTTGTGCACTCTTTGTGACATTTGAGTCAATTTCTACAAGTTTGTCACTATTCTCTTTTCCATATTTCTCTAGTGTGCACATTTTCTGAACTAAGGTGATTGCTTCAACAATCATTGGCTCCAATTCATCACTGAGTTTTGAGAGCTTTACCTTGTTCAGTGCCACTTCTTGGCTGATTTTATCAATTAGCTTGAATTGATATTTCTTTTATGCTTTCTCTTCCATTGCTTGATCTTCCTCTATATCTTGCTCTATTATAGCATCGGTGAGAACAGCAATTTGTTCCTTAACTAAAGTATTTTCATCAATTTTCACTTCAGGAACCAGTTGGTGGAGTATTTCTTTAGCCTTGTCAAGCGCAATGTTTTCTCTGTGTTCTTGGATCATCTTCTTCTATATGGATTTCCTCTGATAGAGCACTCCAAACTCTTGACGTTTATCATTGTCCAAAGTGGTTATGTCCCAGTTTGGAACTTTAATGACTTCATCAAGTGTCACAGCCAATATATCCTTCTTTACTATTTTATTCTTTTTCTTCTTTGGCTGGGTGGCAGATTGATGTAATACCATTTGTAAGGCTTAAGATTGGGTCGACTTATTTGGTGAGTGTTTAGAGGATGAGGCATCCTTTTGTATCTCTTCAGTGTTCACCACCCAATTTGGTGAAGATGTCTCCTCACATACCTTAGGTGTATCTGTAGATGAATCTTCTTTTTGTTTTATTTCCTCATTTCTCTTAACTTCCTCACTCTTATCTTTCTCTTCAACCTTTCTTGATGTATCCTCTATTGTTTTATCTGTCTCTTTCTATTGTTCTTTTGATACATCTTGTTGCTCATCGGTTGCATCCTTCATTTTAGTGTCTGTATCCTTAGGATTTTGGATGCACCTTGGTTTTCATCGGTACCCATATCCTTGGGTATATCATCATCTTTCTTAGATGATTTATCCTGGCTTGACTATATATCAATAGCATCTATTAATATATGCATATTTTTTGGTGTATTGACAGTTGTAGTGCCAATAGCTATGTCCTATTTTTTGGTCTTACCCTTTGCAGTATTGATGTTTTCATCTTTTTAGATCTCTGTTGCAGGGTCTTTTTCTGTAATGTTGTCGACAATGTTGTCTAACCATGAATCATCATTCATATCAACATCTAAGTTACCCTTTATTGAAAGTTCCTCTTTTGTAACTGCTTCATCCTCCAATTTAATGTGGATGGGGCTATCCAGTACTTGATCATGTTGGCCATCTTTTGACCAATCTTCATTTATAATATCAGTTTGTTTTTGTCCTATCATCTGTACTTCTTCATTCTCCAACTCAACTATTGAGTGACCTGTTGTGTTGATAGGTTCCTTTTCAGGACTACTTTCCTCATCAGGTTTTAATATTCCACTCCATATTTTGTGAGTGTCTTCTTCTAGCTCTATAAGCTTTCCTTGAAGAAATTTATATGCTCTCAGTTTTGGTGATAATTTCTTTGTATATTTCTCCATTACTTCATTGATTTCCTCTTTTGTTGAATTAGGAGGCATAAGAGAGACTATTACTCTTTCTCTTATCCTCTTCTCCTCATGGAGTGCAAAAGTGAATATAGAGGATATCTTATCCAAAATTTCTTGTGGAACATCTTGTCTTGTGAAGTGTAGTGGGACATAATAATGTCTGCACATCTTAGCAATAAGTGCATCTTCAATCTTATTTTTTTCTTTTGTATCCCATCTTAAACATTTCCTGATTTTTGGATGTCCAATAGATGCAGGTTTAGAAATGTACTTACATATGCTATCAATGTCATTAGATGGTGATGTAACCTTTGCTTCTTCCTTTGCTAGTTTGACAGTGTCAGGTTCATCCATTGTTAAATCTTCTAATTCTTCATCTGTCTAAACATACTTTCTCCTCTTTGCAGGTGCCCTAGCTAGTTGTTTAGCCTTTTTAGGTGTAGGTTGCCTCTTGTACACATTCCCTTTTACCAAGGGAGAGGGAATAGCATCTTGTGTTGTTTGGCTTCTAGTTCTAGCCTTTTTAGTTGGAGGAGGAGGTGGTGAATCAGATTTGTCTTCCCCTGATTCTTGTTCCTCTTTTGTTTCACCAATGGGAAGCTATTCCTTGATGTCTTCCTCCTTACATTGTTGTTCCTCCTTACCCTCTTCTTCTTCTTATTCTTCTTCTTCTCAATCAGAAGATATATTCAAGTTCTTTTTCAAATTATTGACCATTCATTTAGACTGCTTGACAGCCTTCTTGACAACACAAGTTGATTTAATCTTTAGTTTGGCTTCCTCATATGTGCCAAATCTTAGTTATTTGTTGTCAACGGGTTCATTTAATAATGCTTGAATACATTCTATTGTTGTTCCAATTTTAATTTCATAATCAAGCTTTACAAGCCATGATTTCCTAGGAACTACAGCTTGAATGTAGGTGAAATCTGTATCCACCATAAAACAAATATCTTCTTTGTATTCCTCTATCAGACTTTTAGGAATTATAATCCTAGCTTGTAGCATTTCCTTAATGGATTTGAAATACTCATGCATTACATTGTCAAAGTCTGTACCAAGTGATTCTATGAATTCACTTATTTGCATGGTGATTGGTCTACTATTATCCCATGCTACTTTTCCTATTGAAGGAAAGTACTCTTCAAAGTAGAAGAATATACACATTATAAGGGAACCAAACTTACATGTGTTTGTCCTTGAGGACCATATGGTGCACATGTTCTCCTCAAATTGATGTAATAGGATCTCTGCCAAATCCATCTTCTTCCCCTGTTTGATGATCTTATATGCTGTGCTCATTGCAGTGCTAGAGATGTTGTTCATTCTGCTAGCTTGGAATATCTTATATCCAACTACGCATGCTCCAAATTTCAGCTTTGCATCGGTAATAGTATTTACTTTTAGTGCCCTCTTGTCTGATTTTGCACTGGTTAACCTTTCCAATTCTGCAAGATGTGGATGTTTGTGAGCTTGAGGTTTGTCTATTGTTGGATAACCAGTCACGACATGTATAACATCCTTTGTTATAGCCTTGGGTTTGTTCAGCCATAGAGCGTTGTCATGGACTCTGCTTAGAACAATTTTGATCGACTCTGTTTTGAAAACCCTTAGAAAATGAAGTGCATTTGTCAGTCCCTTAACTTCCAAGTGTTTATGCTCTTCTTTGAGCTTTCCACCTTCATCACACAGTGCCGCATGCGCGTTATCAAGGTCCAGATCTCCTATCTCTGAGATCTTGCAGTGAATGAAGGATTTAACGTCCTTGACCAATAAAACCCTATCTGGGATTTGGGAGAATGCTCTAGAATCATCTGGTTGAGAGGTTATCTTAGGATGTAACTTATATTTGGGTTCAGCACATGCCCCTCTACTAACAAGTCTGTAAGGTTTCTTCTTGTCAACCTTGATTTTCTCTACCCTAGATGTTGATGCCATCATATTTGAAATTTAGGGATTTCCGTAAATCAAAATAGTGCTATCAGTGAGTGGATTAACTTACTAAATGTCTGAGATCTCCTTTGAATCAAAATGCTCTGTGAATTCCTTCTACTAGGTCACTTCTCAAACTGCATTGAAATCACTTTGCTTTGCTTGAAAATTGTAGGTGCAAAAATGAGCTTGCCCATAGGGATTTTATTATTTTTGGTGCCCTAAGTTGTCATTAATGCTTATCATCTCATCAGTTTATGAAGACTTCTTTTGTCAGTAAAGACATTCATAACACTGTCGGTGTCTATGCAAAGCGTTGAGGTAGCTAGCGGTTTGAAGATTTCACTGATGCTCATCGGTGATGTTGCGATGACAGCTTTTGTAGATTCAGTGTTTACCGATATCCATCAGGTTGCACTTAGCTTGTGTAATGACCAATACATTCTAGTAAGTATTGCATATCTTTCTGTGTGTGTTCACCGATGCAGATTGTGCCCAATAACCGATGGTTTCTTTTCAATAGTTTAGTACATAACAATGTAGTGCATCTATATTCATGCTAATATTACAATATGGACTATGTATAATGGAACCGATGTATAGTAAAACTTGTGATAATGCAGTTCCATACTTACTTGTGCAATCTATTTATATGTAGTGATGTCACCAGATCTAGTGGATGGGGTGTCATCATTTGCAATGCTTGTACTAGCACCTTCAGTGTTTGTGGCTTTTACCCAAATCTTGTTTCTCATTCTTTTGATGTCATCAATGGTATTTTCATTGGGATGATTATTTGTGTCTGTCAGTTGGTCTTTGCAATATTTTATCACATGTCCAACTTTATGACAATGTAAACATGCCATACCTAGATTGGTCCATCCTCTTGACCTTCTGGTCCACTTTCTCATATAGTTGGCAGCAATATGAGAAAACCTTCCACATGCTATGCAATTTACCCATGTGTTATTGTCCCAAACATATGAGTTACCTTCTCTTGCTGGTTTGTAGCTTTTATCATTCTCCTTTGAAGTCCATGCTTTGTTATTCTTTTTCTAGCATTCCTTATGAGTATTCCCATTCATCTTGCATGTAGGAAAGTACTTGTCCATATAGGTTTTTCTCTTTTGATTCATCACTTTGGATCTGCACTCATGTGCCTTATGTCCTTTCTTTTGACAATTATAACAATTACCAATAAAAGTAGATTGTGCTTGAGAAATACCTTTCATTTTGCTTCTGCAGATGTTTGAGGTGTGGCCTGGTTTTCCATAGTGATTGCATGACAATTTCTTGGATCTTGGGGTTGTGAAAGAATTCCTCTTATCATATTGATTAGAGGATTCTCCATTCTCATTGTACCCTAATCCTATGTAGTTGTTGACTCTTCTTTGTCCATCAAGAAAATCATTCATCCTTCGGTTGTTGTCCTTAGCCTTTTTGATTAATTCATTATGTTGATTCTAGACTTTGATTTCATGCTTCAATTTCTCATTCTCTTCTCTTAGCTCACCTATGATCTATACTCTTTCAATGAGTTCTGTATTTAATTTTTTTGCTTCTTGGCTCATAAGAATAATCTGGTTGGTGACCTCATTGTGATGCTCAGTGAGTCTTTGAATTTCTAATTTTTCTCTTGTGGTTTCTTTGTAATTTTCCTCCTATCATCAATGGCTAGTGTTCTTTCATTTTCAGCTTTCCTTCCATCGTTCATAACATCAATCATTTCTACCATTTGAGTTTCTTGACCAATTTGTAGCATCTTGATTTGATCTATCAGATGTAGATTGATCTCCTGATTACTTGTAATTTCTTCAACTGATGCATTTGAAGATTTCCCCAATGATGATTCTATTGTTTCAAAGTACTCTTGTATTTCCATTTCTTTGTAGTCTTTCTCATTCAGCCTGGTTGCCATAATCTGTCTTTCATCAAGAAGTTTTCTCAGTTTTATCTTCGCCTCCTTATACTGCTCAAAGTTTATTTGCATTTGTAACTGCTCATTCTCAATAGTCATGTCCAGTCTGAACTTGTCCATTGCTCTAATCTTTTCGCTCAAGTCTTTAAGCTTTTCAAGAGAGAGACTTGGCTCTCATACCAATTGTTGGAATTATATTGAGATGATGTACTGAGAGGGGAGGGGTGAATCAATACCTCTAAAAAATTTCTTGGTTAGCCCATTAACCCTTAGTCATTAGTTTGTAATTTTATCTTATCTAATTTTTCATCTTTCTTTATGCATATGAATTCATATCATACATTCTTTTGATATGTAACAATAATAGAAATATTCAAGAAAATAGATGACACATGACACAAGATATGATATCGCAGAAAACTCCTGTTAAGGAAGTAAAAACTGCGGTGGTGATTGTTAACCACAAAAATTCACTATCTGCAGATAAGAAGGGGCTGGTTAAGGCTTACAATTGGTCACTTCTGATGACCTACCATGTTAGGAGTATTATAGTGGAGACCTATTAAGATCTACTTTGTTTGAAGCTTTAGCAACACTGTTAAGTGTGCATTCTGTTAAGAGATTTGGAAAGAATGGTTAAGTCCACCTTCAACAAAAGGATTTTAGATGTGATGCACTTGTTAGAATGCAACTACATAAGTCTTTGATCTAATGATAAATGCAATCTTCAATTGCTGATAACAGATCCTATAAAGCTTCATACATATTAGTAATCATCCTTCCATGATTGAATAATACCTTTGTCTGCTCGTCGGTAGCCTCTGTGTGTTCTTCATAAATGATATACTTTGTTTCTAATCTTTGCATGAATTCTACCTTCTACTCCTTAGATGCTCTTTATGGCTATCAATAATAAAGAATTCATGTACTCACAATTGAGTATGAACATCTATTTATACAAATTTAGGTTCAATTCTTGACTCATGCAGTGCAAGTTAACTCTAGATCCAAGGTTTACAACTTGACCTTGATCTTTAGTTAGATATGCTTTTGATCCATTAGGATGCTTTAAAGAATTTACATAAAGCTTGCATGACCATCAAATTCTGATTTAAAACAAAAAAAAAAAACTCTATAAATAGAATTACATTGCTTTAACCATCGTGTAAAACTCAGATCCAAAATTTGTGGGTTCTTGATCTGTCTTTCAGTTCTAATGGTCGGTTTTCTTGATTGTTGGTGTTCCTTTCTTGAACTAGTCATCGCGTATGCTTGCATTTCACCGGTACTGCTTATGGTTCACCGGTAGTGCATGATGTCTACCAGTAATGCTTTCTGTCTATGTTTTTCAGTGAGTATACTAATGGAAAAATAATGTCATCACCTACATACCTCATGCGACTATTTCAAGGAAGTCTAGGAGGTAATGCCATGGAGTGGTTCTCAAATCTGAACCCTAAGGTCAAAACATTTAAGGAGATAATTCAATGTTTTATCCAGCATTACTCTTATAAAATACAACATGATGTGACCATGATGGATCTATGTAATACTAAATAGAAGACCGGTGAATCATTTACACACTTCCTACAAAGATGGAGGAAGATCTTTGAATGATATTCAAGGGCCAATCCCAAATCGGAGAAAATGGAAATCTTCATTAATAACTTGGTGCCTGAATTGAACTACGCATTAAAAATGCAAGACTCACCAAGCTTTGATATAATGATTAAGAATGCCCTATGTATCAAGGAAGTGATGGTCAAAAAGGGGGAGATCACCCTTCAAAATGAAAACAAAACCAACAACTCCAACTCCAAGCCTAAATGGTGGAAGCAGAACAAGAACATTGTCAACGATGGAGTAGTTGATGCCTCTGACATTAACCCTAAACCTAAGGTGTTGAATCTAACTAATAGCATGTAGGAAAACAAAGATGCCATGATAATAACTTCCATACACAAATCAAACAATGATAATAACAAGGGTCGGACATGGACTTCAAAACCTCATTGAACATTCACTCCTTTGGGAGAACCTCTTGAGACTGTTTTGAAGACTCTATTAGATAAGAAGCTTCTCATGATTCCTGATTCAAAACCTTGGGAACCAGTGATAAAAACAAGGCGGTGGGATGATAATTCCTATTGTGTCTTCCACAAAAACAAGGGACACAAGACCAACAATTGAATTAAGCTTAAGCATGTCATTCAAGACCTCATTGAAGGCGCTAAGATCAAAGTAGATGGACACACTACCAACAAAGATAATACTACATTTAAAAAACCCTTTCCTAACTACAACAAAGGAGAAACATCTAAAAGGAAAGGTAACAAAGTCAACTACACCTATATTCCAATAATGACAATGTGATCAACATGCTCGACATTAAAACTGAATCCATTAATGTGGTCACAATCAAAGGTGTTTCTTTCCACTCAAACATAGTGACACAAAGCCAAGCATAGGTCATGATCAAAGGACCCAGTTCCTCTTCAAAACCAACATCCACATCCAAGGTTCCTATCATTATTATTCCTAAACCAACAATAAAACACGTGGTTACTATTCCTGGAGAAAAGTATGACTTGGTAGATCAACTGCAATAAACCTCTGCCAAAATTTCAATTTTTGAGTTGCTCAAAATATCCACAGTACATAGGGAAATCCTAGAACAAGCTCTACATGCTTCTAATGTCCCAAAGGATATTGATATAGACAAATTCCAAGCGATGGTCAATCACATCTCAGCACCACATTATCTCTCCTTTTTTGAAGAGGATGATAAATCTTTGACGTATCCACACAATCAACCCCTCCATATTGAAGTCCTCATTCATAAATCCCAAGTTTGACGTGTGTCGATAGATGGAGGTGAAAGATTGAATATTTCTACCCTTGATCTAATCAAGAGAATGGGTCTCTCAAAATAGAAAATTTATTCCAGGAGCAAGATAACCATCAAAGCTTATGATGAGGAATAAAGATGCTTCAAAGGTCTTATAGTTTTACCCATCTGGGTTGGACCAATTGAAAGGAATGTAATATGTAAATTTCTAGATCTTCCCTTAGCCTAAAAAATTCTATTGGGGATACCATGGATTCACAAAATTCAAGTTGTACCGTCTACTTACCACTAGTGTATTAAATTCCCACATAATGGGGTGGAGGTAACAATTCCAGCAGACACCAATTATACATGCAATAATATCAAGGTAGGTAGCATCATTCTACATAAAAAGGAAGCTATGGATGAGATTACTCTTGAGACTACCAAGGACATGGTAATGAAGAGTTTTTTCAAAACCTTGAAACTTACAGAAACAGGTATGGGAGAGTACAAATTGGACCTGACTTTGTCATTGACAAAACTTCTAATGTCACCAAGATCCTATGGAAGACCTTCCTTGACATTCACACCTACTCCATCCAAGGGGCCAAAAATACACAAAGAAAATGGCATGGTAAAAGCATCCACGTCTTCTTTAGATAACATAGAAGAACATGCAGTCTTGGATTGGCTTTACAAAGGAGAACCTACGGAAGATGAGGTCAACAATGTAGAGATATCCCCAGAGCAATATGGTAAAGGACACAACATCCTAAAATAGATGGGATACAAAGGAAAAGGGCCTCTAAATGACACAAGAAGAGGACTTATTGATCCCATGCACATGGAATTCAGGAACACCAGAGATAAAATAGGGTTGGGTTTTAATAATGAAACTAACAAACCTACTAAATGAGACAGCCCCGTGTCTGACAAAGGGAGTGATGAAACATAAGAGATAGTACTAGAACCATGGTCCTATGAAAGATTATTATATATAGGAATAGAGTATCTTGACTATCAAGGAGAGCACTATGTACCCAGATTTTAGGTACCACATGACATTCACACACCTTTGCTAGCACAACCTCTTATCTCAAAAGTTGGAGAAACAATAGAGGATGATCCAGTGGTACTATTGATAGAAACAACTAATGTGAGCACACCCCGATGACATTATTTACATCCTAACTAGGGGGAGTTGTTCACAAATTCACATGTCCTTGATTTACCACACTTTGATCCAGAAGCAACTAATCGGGTACATCAAATAACTATTTCTAAATATTTAAATAGACCTAATGATTACATAACTGACTCTCATGATTATGAATGGGAGGAGTTATCTATCACCTTGGAGGACATTGGGATAGATACAATTCAAATGTTTGTAGCTCCCTCAGAACCTTGGGAACCTTTTAACACTACTCCCAATAAATTTGATAATCTTGAATCAGAAGAGGAGTTCATTCCTCCCATCATTGACGGAGAAACTTGTGATTACATAAGCCTAGAAGAGCTTCATTGGAGACAAGCAAGAGACCTCCTTTTATGGAGAGAAGAAGAAGAAGGATATTCTACTGATGAGTCATTTGATTTTGGTCCACATATAACTAACAATGACCCTTTTAACAACAATCTAACCCTTCTTGATTTAAACATCAAAGAAATTAACTTAACAAAACATGTCCTGTTGGTTAATGGTCTTGGTGCTAGTGTGATGTTTTTCTTCCCAGAGTCTGACTCCCTATCATTAATACTTTCAGACCTAATTGATTGGACTAAAACAGATCCTACTCCTATCCTCAACTTTCCCAATGACTATACTTTGGCTTGTTATCTAAATGCTTGTGAAGATCATCCCTCTTCCACCACTACAAGGAGTGAGAACATGTCACAGGAGGATATCAAGTTTCTCAGTCAAAAATTAAAAAAAAAGAAAAGAAAAAGAGGACTAATGGTGAAAACCACTTTATAGTAGTATCAGATCCTAAAATAGTAAAAATAAAAGATGCACCTAATGGTGAAAACCTCTTAGAGGTGCCAAATGATGAGATTCTTGATATCCTTCCTATGAACTTTCACGAAAGGTCTTCAATACTGATAGAACCAACAGAACCACTAAACTTGGGCACCACTAAGAATCCTCAAATAGTACACCTTGCATAATGTTCATTAGAAGAGGAAAAGACATAGTTCACAAAGTTCCTAAGAGAAAAGAAAATCAACTTTGCATGGTCTTATACAGATATGCCTAGACTAGATCCTAATCTAGAATCATGCACCACTTATCTATAGCTCCTAGGATCAAGCCCATGAAACAAAAACTTAGAAAGATGCATCCTCATGTTGCATTTCTAGTAAAAGAAGAGTTAGAGAAATTGTTGAAAGCTAGATTTATTAGATTCATTTCCTATGTAGGATGGATCTCCAATGTGGTCCCTATGTCTAAATTTGATAAATCTATTAGGATATGTACAAAATTCAGAGACTTAAACAAGGCATGTCCAAAGGATGACTTCCCACTACCTAACATTGACATGATCATAGACCTCACAACAGGATACCATATGTATTCATTAATGGATGGATTCTCAGGCTATAATCAAATCAAAATTTCCCCTAAGGATCAAGAGAAAATTGCATTCACATGTGCATGGGGCACCTTTTTCTAGAACATCATACCATTTGGGATAAAGAATGTAGGCGCAACATATCAAAGAGAAATGACCACTATATTCCATGACATGATGCACAAAAACATGGAGGATTACATGCATGACACCTTAGCTAAATCCAAAGAAAGGCATACTTACATTAATGAATTGATAAAAATATTGGTTCATATGGAGCAGTTTCAACTTAGGCTCAATCCCAAGAAATGTGCCTTTGGGGTCCAATCAGGCAAGCTTTTAGGGTTTATTATTTCCGCAAAAGGAATTGAGGTAGATCTTGCAAAAGTCAAAGCTATACTAGAAATGGCTCCCCCCCACAACATTAGTCAAATGAGGACACTACAAGGGAGACTCTAGTCAATCAAGAGGTTCATGTCACAACTTGTGGATAAATCACAACCCTTTACCAAGTTACTACACATAGGGGTCACTTTTAAATGGGATGAACACTGTGAAGCCAACTTCAAAGAATTAAAAGGGTACCTAGCTACTCCTCCTATTCTTATGGCACCTATTCATGGAAAGCCCTTACTCTTGTACATTTCAGCTATAACTACATCATTAGGAGTATTGCTAGCATAAGAGGATGAAACCAAGAAAGAAAGAGCTATCTACTATATTAGTAGAACACTAGTGGCTTATGAACTCAATTACAACATTATATATAAAGCATGCTTAGAAATCATCTTCGCATCACAAAAATTGGGATACTACATGTTGTCACATATAATGAGGCTCATTGCTAAGATAGATCCTCTAAAATACCTTCTAAGAATAATAGTAATAACAAGACGTTTGACAAAATGGGTCCTAATTCTAAGTGAGTTTAACATTGAATATGTAGAAAGGAGAGCTATTAAAGGAAAGGTCCTTGTAGATCAATTGGATGATTCACCACTTTAGGATGATAAACCCTTAAGGATTGAATTCCCTGATGAAACAATCATGCATCTAACTGAATATCTATGGAAGATGTGCTTTGACGGTTCATTCACTTAACAAGGCTCTGGAGTAGGGTTCCTATTCATAACTCCTCAAGGTTACAAGATTCCCAAATCTTACAAATTGGTGTTTCCATGCACAAACAATATTTCAAAATATGAAGCATTGGTAAACGGTCTTAAGCTAGCTATGGAGTGGAAGATTGTAGAGTTAAATGTGTATGGTGACTCATAGCTCATCATCAATCAAGTTAAGGGATATTATCAGATGAAAGATGAGAAGTTGATACCCTACAAGAAACTAGTCGATAACCTGAAGAAGTACTTTGTCTTTGTCACCTTCCAACAAATACCAAGATCAAAGAATAAAGCTGCAAATGCTATGGCTACCTTAGCATCCATGTTATAACTAGAGGAAAATCAATTCCTCTATGACTTCTTGGTTGAAGAGTTACCCTATCTATCTTTTGATACCCCTGAATAACAAGTACTCTGTGCTTTGACTACCCCAGACCAATCTCCGTATACTAAGATCATTGCTTACCTAACTGACCAAACTATTCCCAATGATCTATCCTGAAATGAGAAAAAATCCTTGATTAGGGAAGCATCACATTATGTCCTCATAACTAATAACCTATATCGATGAGGTCTTGATGGTATGCTTCTTAGATGTTCAGAACTCAAAGAGTTAGACCGTGCATTAAAGGAAGTCCATGAAGGTGTATGTGGATCACACTCGAATGACTTTTCCTTGGCTAAGAAACTACTCAGAGTAGGCTATTACTGGCCTAAAATGGAAAAAGATTCTATTCATTTTTCAAAAACATGTCTTCAATGCAAAACACATGGAAATCTTATCCATGCTCCTACCAGAGAACTTATACCTTTCATTACACATTGGCCATTTCAGCAATTGGCCTTTGACTTGGTTGGCCAAATACATCCCAATTCTTCAAATGGACACAAGTTCATCATTACGGCCACTGTGTATTTCACGAAGTGGGTCAAGGTCGTGCCTACAATCAAAGCCACTAGAAAACAGGTGGCTATGTTCATTCTAAACAACATTATTTGTAGATATGGGATACCTTCATCTATTGTAATAGAAAATGGGGGCCAATTTAAAAATCAAGACATTGATGACCTTTCTGAATAATTCCACATCACTCAACACTACTCCTCAATCTATTATCCTCAAGGTAATGGATAGGCTGAGGCATCTAATAAGAATATTCTCAAGATTCTACACAGAACTGTGAGAAACTCTGGCAAAGACTTGCATCTACAACCGAATCTGGCACTTTGGGCCTACATAACAAGTATCAGAACACCAACTAGAGCCACGCCATTTTCTCTAGTCTATGGCGTTGAATAATTACTACCTATTAAGGTTAAAATCCCATCTTTGTAGATATATTTACAAGGTCTTGCTACTGATGAGCAATACCGCATAGATAGGGTGAATTCTTTAGACCTACTAGATGAGCGCAGGCAAAAAGTGTTTGATCACCTCAAAGTGTACCAAGAACGTATGTCCAAAGCATACAAAAAGAAGGTCAAAACCACAAAAATTTGAAGTGGGAGATCTCATTCTCAAGGAGAATCCTAAGAACCAACCCAACAGGGAGTAGAAAGGAAGATTTTAACCTAACTGGTTGGGACCTTATGTTATCACTGCTACTTTTGGGACTAGCGCTTATCAACTAGCTATACCCAAGGGAGACATTCTTCCATATCCTATCAATACTCTACATTTGAAGTGGTTCTACGCTTGATGTTTAGCTAGTAGATCTTGCACAATGAAATAGTTCTCAGAAAATAGGTAAAACATTCAGAAAATTGATCCTAAAGAAATCCAAAAATAGTGGAAAAAGTCCTAAAGAAAGGTATCCATGGTGAAAACTTGGCAAACAGGTGCCTTGATACTATAAAAGAATTCAAAAAAGCAAAAATAGAAAAAAAAAAAATAGAAAAAGAGAAAAGTGCCTTGATCACAACCTAGTAAAACAGTCATCTTGGTAGAAAAAAGAAAAAAAAAGGTATTGCCAAGTGGTTAAAACCTGGCAATCAGGCGTCACTTGTATTCTGTGTTCTATCTATCAATACATTTCTGATACTGATCCTTCACAATTACACCTATGCTAACATTTGACTTTGTTTCCTTATGAAATCTTATCCTTGCTTGGGATTTGTCTTCATTTGTCTTAGGGAACAAATCATTTCGCACTGGGGGCATTTTTGACAGCATGCTTCTTGATATTTATGCCAAACTATCACTTTCAAAAATCAAGCATGATACAAACATGACACTAATAGTGTTCCTAAGACCTACATTGGATTGCGAATAGGAACAATGATGTATACAAACATTGGAAACATATTGCTTAAAATCTGACCTTTTGATTGATGAATCTATACTGCACTTGAAAAATGAATCAATAGTATTTCTTAATACTACTTAAGCACACAGTTTGATCTTGGTTTGATTATAACTCTTTTATGTTCTAATTATGATTTAACTAGGGGAATTTAAGGAGTTATGAATTTTGTTTGAATGATTCAAAATTAATGGTTGTTATGTCTTCTAAGTTACAACATGATGTTTGCGCAAAGACAAAGAGTCGCAAGGACAGGGGGCATATGTTTTCTTATTTTTTTCCTATGGTGATTATTCCAAATGATCTTTTAAATTTCACCTAACTTAGATGTTTATGGTAAAAGCTACCAACATGAGTGGATAGCCACATATATCTCGATCTTCGTGATGTGTAAACTATGGTGAGGTTGAAATAATCTCCTTGTCTATTTTCTAAAAATTAGATTCTCGCTAAAGTATATGAAGCATAATCTACCCAAGGATATAAATTTTCAAGGTCATTGTGGGTCCAGTATCTTGCCTTATGCAGAATCTGATATAGTAAAAGGAAGGTGACTATCTTATCATCCTGACTTCTATACCTTGATGCCTACGTCTATTTTTGACATTTCATCCAATAAACATAGTATTCATACTTTCATAATATCAGTTTGTATTAGTGATGGTTTTACTATTAGGTGGTATCCATTCCAAAGTGCCCAATGATGATAAAATGTTACAATATCTGCAAATCAGTGACAAAGTCCTAAGAGTCAGCATGTAGCTACATTTAGAGATTGCATGATGCATTTTTGAATGTACAACACAAGGATTTGACCTCAAACTCCTTTCTATTTTTATTTCATCTCAAATCCAAGATATTTACATACCCATGCTTCCCTAAATATCTGATCTATCGAGAACAAAATCAAACTCACCTTTTCAAAATGTGATTAACCTTGTACTCGTGTGTTTATTCTTAAAACACACCTTCATTTATTCACTTCTTCTAATTCTTTCTTTCTTAATATAACCACTCCATGCAAGTGGTACATCATTTGAACAGAGGGATTTCATTTCTTTGCTTTGATTTTGTTCTCAAGGGGGCATGATCACACTATCATCAATCAATTTTTTTCTCAAAACAACATTAAAATGACTTCGTTATCAAACAAACTAGGGGCATGACAATTTTCTTGACTAAGTCAGGACTGTTGTATAGAAATTTTTGGTTCTCATAAGCTGGATATCTTGTTTTTTCTCATTTAAAATATTCTTACTAAGCTCCTGGCAGCTTCATACTAACTTTTGGACAACAACCAAGTTAAGAATGAGTATTATCAATCTTTGGATGACAACCAAGTTCATAATTGGTATCTTTAAAATATTTTATTGATCTTTATACAAAAACCAAGTTCAAATTCAATTCTATTAGTTTAGTTCCATCAAGTGTGAGACTGATCTCATCAGGCATTTCTCTTGATCATGAGCGCAATTCTCAATCTTTCTGAACTCAACATCAAAAACTTTCTTTGAATCAATGCGCTTCTCACACATCAATTCAAAGAGGGGAAAATGTAACCACCTAGATTCGGTCTTCTCTAACTATAGACCCTATTGTACCTAATTGTGATCATACCCCCAATTATTTCCAAACGACCCTGTTACTGCTTGGCATAATTCATTCAGATCAGATTTAATCTCCAAAGTGATCTAATCACTAATTTACATTAATCACTTTAGCCAATCAAATCAATTCAATTCAATTCAATCAATTCAAATCATACCTGGCTAAGGTAATTAATTTAAAAGGAATTAACTAGATCCTAATCATACCTCATCACTTGCAAAATAATCCCCTAGCCTAAATTGATTCAAATTGGCTATAGTCCTAATTAATTACTACTAAGTAATCAAAAGCTTAAATGATTAATTAAAAACCATATTATTGAGTGAATATGTTATTAAAACAATTCATTTAATTAATATTCCCTCAAACCTAGCCAATCTCAACTACCCAACCATGAGTTCAAACTCATCCCAACCCCTTCTCACATGCTAATTCTTCTCAATTAGCTAATTAACCCTAATTAGCTAATCTCCCCTCCACTAATTCTCTCTCCTCCCATCTCTATCTCCTTAATCACATGCCTTAACCCTTAATCCTAATTCTAAGCTACCCTTAATCTTGTCACATTCCATTAAGGTGTGATTAGGAATTCAACCCTCCCCATAAATTCAAAGTTGCCAGGCTTGACCTTAAACACTCACCCATGCTTCTTAAACCCTCACCCATACCTCATCAATGCTTTCATAAATGAATCATTAATGGCTCTTACATATTCCTTCCACCACTCTTCATTAATGAGTCTTACATTCTCATTAATGGCAGCCCTTCCAGAGTCTTCTCCCCTTCCTCTATTTCTCGTATAAATAGGATGGATTTTGATCTCAAATGTCCCTTGATTTTATGAAATATATTGTTGTATTTCTCCTAATTTTAAAGAGCTGATAGAATCCTTATGCTTCCCATATTTGGAGAATTGAAGAAGCAATCTTATGTTTCTCATGTTTTAGGGATTTTCATAGTACTTTCTAGCTTATTTCTTAGTTATATTGCTATAATCTTCACTGCTAGAGCTAGAAGGCATGTTTTTGAATCATGTAGACTACCTTTCATTTGAATCTTCCATTCTTAGGTTGTATTCGTCACTGAAATATGCATAATCTAAGGCCTATTATCTCATTTTTCATACTCCTCCTAGATAGGAAGCAATAGATCAATTTTGGTGATTGATATGTTTTCTAACCCTTTGTTTTCACTAATGCAATGATTTATTGAAGTGTTGTGTCTCTTAGAAGGTACAAAAATCACACACACATCAACCACCTATGTCTTCTCCACCAATTTTGGCCTCTAAGGCCCTTAATTCAGCTTGCCTCCTAGGTATAGTTCAAATTATGAAGAAACAATACATAATCAACTTCAACTAGTCCAACTAGCCCTTCAATTACCTTCTTTTCCTCCTTGGTTTCCTTCTAGAACTCTAAGCCCTTTCTTAGGATCTTTCCCAAACTCACCTCGGGTCCTTTCCTATGTTCATGATACCTTAAATGTCCATTTGAGACAATTCAAGCACTTCTAGCCACCTTGGCAATCACTTTGCTATCACTACCCAAAAGTAGACCTAATTAGGCCTAATTGAATTAGGTCTATTTTCATTTTTTTTTATTAAATGCTGAAAATTATTCCATACAACCACATATAAGGCTATATGATTCTTAAATATATCATCTAGCCCTTCAAGAATCCAAAGCTAAAATTATTCAAAACATCCACAACCCTAATTTGTGTCAGGCCCTAGTTTCTAGGCTATATTTTAGGCCTCCAGACCAGTCTATGCAAAATGCATCCACAAGGTCTTCAAACTTCTTTCCAACTCCTGAAACCATTTGATCCTTCAAGGAGACCCTTTAGATCTTCCACAAATGCCACTTAGATTTCTATATCATATAATAATTAGATAATAAGTGTGTTGTTTCAATTCATTCTTCGCACTATCCTGGCTCACCTACTCCAAGCAGTCATCCTAGGGCATCACTCAAAAACTAGGAGTTTAGTTACATGAACTAAAATGGAAACAAAAACATTATGTACAGAACCTAACCTACCATTCCACAAGGTTTCACTAATTTTCAACTGTGGATGCTTAGGTTAGAGCCATTTTTTTTCCTACAACTCTGTAAATAGAAGTTGCAGATAGAATCACCAAAAACAAAGTGTAACTCTACAATCCCTAAACTTGAGATCAAACCTTAATATTAAAAAGAAATATAAAAAAAATCTCTACACACCCATGGAGTCATATTTTACAATCTAATCTATACACAACCGTACAAGATTGCAGAAACACTGTAATTGAAAGGACAAACTCAGAAAAGCATCCATACAATACTTGTACACATGTGCTCTGCAATTAAAACTTCATTAACCTCCAAAAATCTTCATCCCATGCTCATATACCTGAGCATGGGTGGTTACAACCATCCATTCCTTCATTTACAACTTCTTACAAAAGTTGCAAAAAGTTGCTTGAACAACTTTTGAGCATTTCCTTTTTTTGATGATTTTCGTCAACTCGATGCTCCTTGACCTATCCTAGGACCCTAGTTAGGATACTTACATCCCTAAAGGAGACCATGTCCCATAGTTTCTCAAAATTAACAATGTTTTAGACCATTTGACAATATTTTGAACCTATGAGAAACTTTTTCTCGTACAAACATATTAGGACATGCACGGATCTAATGCCCATTAGATCTTATTACAAACACACAAAACTCCTAAACAAACCTAAATAACATATAACCCAACATCAAGCCAAAATGGGAGGTACTCTGTGCCATACACCCCTAGGACAAACAACTCAAGTCCCTTGAGTTAGAAGGTCTTCAATGGTGACTCAATGCTTTAGTATGTCGGCTTCAGTCATCCAAGTGGCTTTAATATCTGGAAATCCTTTCCACTTCACTAGATACTCTTTGTAGGTACCCTTCCTGGTCTTCTTGAGCACCTTGGGGTACAATACACTGTTCAATTCTAGAGGTTAAGGAGTGGGAAAATCCATGATCCAATCATCTTCTCCAAAGTCTAAGAGAGTTGGATGACCAGTATCAAAAGGAAGACCCATATAGGGATACAGATCACACACATTGACAATGGGTGAGATGCCTAAATCAGGAGGTAACTCCACCTCATAAGAATTATTACCATATTTATGCAATATCTTGAGTGGTCCTATCTTCTTTATCAGTAGCTTGGTTGGCTTTCCTTTTGGCAATCTCTCCTTCCTAAGATAGGTAAGTACTAGATCTCCCACCTTTAATTGAAAATCCCTCCTTGTCTTATCTGCCTTGGTCTTGTACTTTTCAAATTGTTGTTGTAAACTCTTCTTAACCTGGTCATGAAGGTCTTTCATCTACTCTGCAAAGGATTATCCTTGGGCACTCATTCTATCCTGCAAATTGGGGTCTCTTAAATCAAAGATCCCTCTTGGATTAGCCCCATAAACTATTTCAAATTGACTCTTGCCATTACTCCTATTGATGGATTCATTATAGGAATATTATGCTTGTCCTATAATGTGATCCCATGACTGTCCATGTTTCTTATTCAAGCATCTTAATAGTTTACCTAGAGACCTATTGACTACCTCATTTTGTCCATCTGATTAAGGGTGATAGGCTAAAGATAAAGATAGTTTGTTGATAACATTTTCCAAAGAGTTCTCCACAAGTGGCCCACAAACTTACTATCTATATCACTTACTATGTTGAGTGGCAATCCATGGATCCTCACTATGTCTCTGAAGGAAAGACCTACAATGTGGGAAATACCATTAGTTTGTCTACAAGGAATGAAGTGTGCCATCTTGATAAACATGTCCACCACTAAAAGCACATTTTCATGTCATCTTGGTGTCTTAGGCAGTCCCAAAATGAATTCCATGCTCAAGCACTCCCAAGGACTTTGTGGTATAGATAGAGGATGATACAATCAATTTTTACTACTTTTTCCCTTGGCTCTTTGGCATATCTGACATTTCTCCACAAAATTTCTAACAATTGACTCTATTTTATACCAATAGTAATACCTATTCACTTTCTCAAGTGTCTTTTCTACTGCAAAGTGGCCTCCAGAACTTCCTTGGTTTTTCTCCTTGACCACGTTCTCCCTCATTGAGCATTGTGGTATACACAACAAGTGTCCTTTGAAAAATAGTCCCTCCTGCAGCATGTAGTCAGTAAACTCCACCTTAAAACCCTATTTAAACTTCTCACATGCTTCATGGACATCCTTGAAATATTTGTCTTCTTTGTAGAGATCTTTAAAGTTACTCATCCCCACACTTTGCAACTGTATTTCCTGAATAGTCAACAATCTCCTACTTAGAGCATCTGTAACTTTGTTTCTAACACCTTTCTTGTGTTTTATGACAAAAGTATATGATTTCAAGGATTCTAACCACTTTAGGTGCCTTTGATTCAACTTCTCTTTCCCATTCAAGAATCTAAGGGCATGATTATCTGTATAAACTACAAATTCCCTTGGTAGGAGAAAATTTCTCCACTTTTTGAGTGCTTGCACCATTTCATTAAACCTCAAATCATAGGTGGATAAATTTTTCTTGGATTCATTCAACTTCTCTGAGAAGAATGCCATCAGGTGCCCCTCTTGGCTCAATAATGCCCCAATGGATAGTTTACTAGCATCACACTCCACCATAAATAACTGATTGAAATTAGGAGACCTAAGAGTAGGCAGTTCTGCTATCTTTTTCTTCAAAATTTCAAAGCCTTTATCTGCAGCTTCTATCCACTTGAGCTGACATTTAATACTGCCCTTTAGAGTATTTAGTACTGGTGCACATACATGGCTAAAGTTTCTTACAAACTTCTTATAATAAGAGGCTAGTCCATGAAAAATCCTAATATCCCATATGGATCTACATGTTGGCCATTCCAAAATAGACTTGACATAATCTAGATCCATCTTCATGCATCCATTAGAAACAATAAATCCAAGATATACTAATTCATTTTTCAAACACTCACATTTTTCTTGGTTGACCATCAATTTGTCTTGGCATAGCCTCCTCAAAACCATTTCCAAGTTCTTCATGTGCTCCTCCTTAGACCTTCTAAAGATCAAAATGTCATCTAGATAAATAATTACAAATTTACCTATAAACTCTGCTAGCACTTCATTCATGAGCCTCATGAATGTGCTAGGTGCTTTTTTTAGGCCAAAGGGCATTAAAAGCCACTCATACAACCCTTCATCTATCTTGAAGGGTGTCTTCCACTCATCACAAGTCCTAACTCTGATTTGATGGTACCCTAATTTCAAATCCACCTTGGAGAAATAGCAAGAACCCCCTAAGTTGTCCAACAATTCCTCAACCTGGGGAATGGGAAATCTTTACCTGATTGTAATCTTGTTAATATCCCTAGATTCAATACACATCCTCCATTTTCCATCCTTCTTAGGTGCAAGGACAATTGGCACAACACAAGGACTTAAACTCTTCCTTATAAGCCCTTTCTCTAGAAAATCTTGTATCTTTTTAGAAATCTCTACATACTAACTTGGAGTCATTTTATATGCTTCCTTGTTTGGTAAAGTAGCTCCTAGTATTAGGTCTATTTGATGACTCACATCCCTCATAGGTGGAAAAGCACTAGGAAATCCATTATCAACTATCTCATGGTATTTCTCCAATGTTTTTTGTACTTCTTGAGGCATGTTGACCTTCTCCTTAGTCTCTTCTCTTGGCTTCACTATCACTACACAAAAGACCCCTCTTTCCTTCTTCATGACTTTAAGAAACTCCTTTCCACTCATGAGCATCATACTAGTCCCCATATGCTTCTCTTCATTAGGATTTGTCAAGGGATCCATTTGAAACTTCTTACCTTGATTAGTGATTACATAGTTGTTCTTTTCCCCATCATGAATGACCTTTACATCATATTTCCATGGATTTCCTAATACGAGATGACATGCATCCATAGAAAGTATGTCACATAACACCTTGTCTTTATACTCTCCTATTTCAAACTCTACTAAAGTTTGTTCATCCACCACTATCTGCTGGCCCTTGTTTAGCCATGACATCTTATAGGGAGTAGTGTGTGGTATCCTTCTAAGCTTTATTTTTTCCACCATCTTAATTACAACTATGTTCTCTATGGAACAAGAATCCACTATCACCTTGCAGATCTTCCCATGTGACCTACAAGTAGTTTTAAACAAACTCTTCCTTTGAGGTGGTTCTGCAATACTAGAAACTTTTAATAAAGTCCTTCTCAACATAAGATTTTCTCCATCCAATACTGGCCCTACCTTGGAGATTGGTTAAGCGACACTTTTTCTATCCTCTTCTTGTACTAACTAAGTTCTTCTTTCACCCATGGATAAATTGGAAGCTTTATCAGGACATCTACCCATTGTATGGCCCACTTGGTTGCAATTGTAGCACCTGCCAGGGAAGATAGTATTAGCCCTACCTTGTGACTGAAACCTACCCCTTGAAGGACCTCTTCCTCTGTATCCTACTCTCTAAAATGAACCCCTATATTGATTGCCTCCATTACTATCTATGGACTAGGTTTCTTCTAGCCTACTTGGGCTTTGACCTCTTCCAAATTTATTCCTACACTTGAATCCTCTATTTCCTCTTCCTCTTTTTTGGAAATCATTCCTCTTTCTAGCCTTCTCCTTTTCTCTCAATGCTAATTGAAATAATTTATGCATACTTTTAGGGGCCATCATACTGATCTCATCTTAGATCCCTTGCCTCAATCCATTGAGATACCTTTCTACCCTTTCTACCCCCTCTTCCTACCTTATTTTTCTTAGGCTCAACTTGTTAAATTCCTGAGTATAAGCACTTACTGTTAGTTCTTTTTGTAGTAGGTTCTATAACTTTTGATACATTTGTAGCTCATAATTAGTGGGTAAGAATTGTTCTCTCAATCACATTTTCATCCTATCCCAAGAGACTATTTTCTTCTTCCTAAATGTTACCCTATCATCTTGCATCATATTCCACCAAACCAATACTAATCCCTTGAGCCTAGCATTGGAATAGCTAACTCTCTTCTCCTCTGACACTTCTTTGTAATAAAATTGATTATCTATGGCCTCTAGCCAATCTAACAACTCTTCTCCATTCAAGATGCCACTATATAAGGAATGTGTTCAATGATATCTTTAAATTGATAGATTTGAAAGCATCCAAGAACACTTTCTAGTCCTTATCCATCTCCACTTCTTTTCCTTTTCTAGATGTCTCTCCAGTCTAGCTTTCATCCTCTTCCTCACTTTCATCTCCCCATTCAGTGACTCTTTTCTTACTCTTTGATTCTGAAAGATTGGCCTTTGCCAGTATTTCTTGGACAAAGTCCACTATGGTATCCTTGCTCATTTTCTTGGGTGGCATGTTGTCAACCTCTTGGCTCTCCTACCCTTCATACATAAACCAAATTTACTATACTTTTGGCTCTGATACCACTCTGATGCAGAGGCGTTAAAGTTATAAGGGTTTACCCTTCTCCAAATTGTTAATCAACTCCCTTGAACCATCCAATGGTTTTACCACCTATGTCTTCTTCACCAATTTTATCCTCCAAATCCCCTAATTCAACTTGCTTCCTAAGTATAGTTGAAATGATGAAGAAACAATACATAATCAACTTCAACTAATCCAACTAGCCCTTCAATTACCTTATTTTCCTCCTTGGTTTCCCTCTAGAACTCTAAGCCCTTGCTTAGGATCTTTCCCAAAATCACCTCAGGTCCTTGCCTATGTTCATGATACCTTAAATGTCTGTTTGAGATAAGTCAGGCACTTCTGACCACCTTAGCAATCACTTTGCTATCTATATCCACAAGTCGAGCTAATTAAGCCTAATTGAATTAGGTCTATTTTCACTATTTTTGATGAAATTCTGAAAATTATTCCATACAACCTCATGGAAGGCTATATGATTTTGAAATATATCACCTAGCCATTAAATAATCCAAAGCTACAAGTCTTTAGAACAGCCACAACCCTAATTAGTATCAGGCCCTAGTTTCTAGGCTATATTTTAGGCATCTGGACTAGTCTATGAAAAATGCATCCACAAGGCCTTCAAACTTATTGGAAACTCTTGAAATCATTTTATCCTTCAAGGGGACACTTTAGGGCTTCTACAAATTCCACTTAGATGTTTGTACCAGACCATTGGTGTGTTTTTTAAATTCATTCTTCACACTATTCTTGCTCACCTACTCCAAGTAGTTAGCCTAGGGCATCACTCAAAAACTAGGAGTTCAGTTGCAAGAAAAAAAATGGAAACAAAAAAATTATGTACAGACCCTAACCTACCATTCCACAAGGTTTCATTAATTTTCAACCATGGATTTGTAGGTTAGAGATATTTTTTTTCCTGCAACTCTCCAAATGGAAGTTGCAAACACAGTCACCAAAAACAAAGTGTAACTCTACAATCCCTAAAATTGAAATCAAACTTGAATATGAAAAATAAAGATAAAACAAAGCTCTACACTCCCATTGAGCTAGATTGTACAATACAATCCATACAGAACCATACAAGATTACACAAACACTTTAATTGAAAGGAAAAAATCAGAAAAATTTCTGTACAGTACTTGCACACATGTGATTTGCATCTAAAACTTAATTAACCTCCAAAAAATTGCATCCCATGCTCAAATACCTAATCATGGGTGGTTACAACTGTCTATTCCTTCATTTGCAACTTATTGCAAAAGTTGGAAAAAGTTGATTAAGCAACTTTTGAAAGTTGGTAGCAACTTTTAAGCATTTCTTGCTTTTTGATGGTTTTGATAAACTTGATGCTCCGTGACCTATCCTAGGACCATAGTTAGGTTACTTAGGTCCCTAAAGGAGACCATGTCCCATAGTTTCTCAAAATGAGAAAAAATTTAGACCATTTGACAACATTTTGAACCTATGAGCAACTTTTTCTCTTACAAATATATTAGGACATGCTTGGATCAAATTCCAATTGGAGCTTATTACAAACACACAAAAATCCTAAACAACCCTAAATAAAATATAACCCAACATCAAGAAAAATGGGAGGTTCTTTGCACTAGTGTAGACCCTCTAAGTCTTTCCTTAGCAACTTTAACCTTCTGTGCTTCAGTTATACCATCACACTCAAAGTGATTTTCTAGTCCTTGTATCCAATCTAGGACTATCTTTGGTTCCATCTTTCCACTAAAGATTGGAACTACTTCTAGTTTTTTACCACTCAAATCCTTTATTTCCTTTAATAATGTTTCCTTAGTGAGGACAAATTCAACTTTAGGTACCTCATCTTCTAAAGAAATCTCTTTGCCTCTCCCTTCAACCTTATCCTTCACTTCTTCGGTCTTTTCTTCCACTCGGTATACTCTATGTTCCAATTGTGTCAATATCTCTCTGAGCATAAATATTATCTTCTTCTTTCTCATCTGCCTTATTTTCCAACTCTACATTTGACACCATTGTAGACTCTCCTACTGACTCTTCTGGTTGGAACATTCACCACAAGCATGATCAACAAGCTCTAATACCAATCTAATAGAAACTCTCTAGGGTGTGCTTGCACAAACACTTACCTATGACTCCACTTGTCCTAGTCTTATCTAGATCCTAAACCCACTTCTAGGATCTCACAAGTCTCTTCTCTAAAGGCCTAAAGACTCAACTAACTCAAATCTATGAGTCAGTTTCCTTGTGCTTCATCTTGAGGGGTAACTACCATTAGGGGTACTTCAACTCTTCACTTCTCCATGGATGAATCCAAGTGAAAATTCAAAATAAAATATTCACAATTATTAAGGGGGTGTATCCATAATTGAAACAACCATTTTTCTTCCCAAATATCCCATTTAGATAGGTCATTAAGGCTTTCTCAATCGATTTCAAGATTGACTATGCTTTTGGCCTAATAGGCCTAATTGGTCTACTAGCCCTAAATAAGGTGTTTTTCCCAACTTAATCCCAAAAATTACAAACAACCCTAAAAATAACTTGACATTTAGATACCCTTTATTAAGACCTTAAGGATTTTTGTGGTCTTAGACTCCTAAGTCATCCATATAGTGGAATTCAAAAATGTAGGGCAAATAGGGATAATTCAGCTTAGATTGTGTTGTCCCCTAATTTATTCCTTGAAATTTAACTAAATGGATTGGAAAATTCCTAATCTCACTTTTAGGTTTCTGTAGGACCACTATCTCTCTAAAACCACACTTTTTTCTAAGCTCTCACTCTTTCCCCTACAATTGTACATTACTTTCTCTCTGTCATACACCTAGCCAGGCACTATGATCTCGCCTAGGGCATGTTCTTAAAAATGGAAAGATTGTTATTTTGAGATTATACTTCCAAAAAAAAAACCTCCACTGACTCCCCTACCATATTTCTTAGGTCCATGATGATTTTCATGGTGGAAAACTATGTGGGAGCCATGAAACCAAAAAATGCCTAAACTACACCAGGAAGTAGACTATCTACAAAACAATTTCAAAACCTACTCTAATGAATTCAAATCAAATAAAATACTAAATATAAAATTATTAAAAGGATCACTAATACCTAGATCCAACACTAAATTTTACACTTCAATCCATATGATCACATTCACACTCAATGCAAGTTGAGTGTCATTGAATATCAAAACCCTGAGCTTCTATTCACGAACCAAAATTACATTCCTCCTCTGCATGCCTCACGAAATGGGATCCTTATTGTCTTAATATGCCATAACCATGATTTTAGGCCATTATGGAAACCACCCATGTTGTTACCTTGAGAGGAATCAACTTTTTCAAAATTTTATCATGCAACATTAGAAGTTGCTAAAATGTTGTCTAGCAACTTTATGACAACTTTTACATCTTTTTGCAGAATTAATGTTAAGGGTCTCTATTCGACCTAAAATGGTGTAGAAACATTATAGAAACCATTTTAGGCATAAAAATACCCTTTCCTAAGCCTTAAAGGCTTTTAGACATATTTAAACCCATTTTCCCATCTTAGTTCTAATCTAGCACTATTAATTAGGAAATCATTAAACATCTAGGTTGGATTGAGCCTAGTCTAATCCACCTAGGAACACACATGCAAGACCTTCTAATGTAAAAAATAAACCCTACTGACTTGGTTAAGGTCTTTACAAGCCATAATTGTAACAATTCTTAGGGATTTTCCTAGGTGCTCTTGCACCACTTGTCCCTATAGTTGGTCCACTTGCCTCACAGAGCTTCCATACTTGGAGCTAACCACTCCTAACATTAGTCTCAAGGAATATTAGTATCTTTAGATAGCATAAACATTTTAAAACACAACCAAAATAGTGACTCTATTGGGGATAAAGTGTAGAATAGTGTCCTAACTGACCAGTAAGTTGACCATTGGATGTATAGAGTACCTTGTGTTCTGTGAGTTCCCTTTTTTCCATTTTCATTCTGGTAAGTGTTGTATTTTCCCAACTTGTTGCTTGGCGACTCTCAGTTTTCTCTATAGAAGTGTTGATTAACATATTTCAATTTATACACACTTTCTTGACATGAGTCATAGGAACACTATAGTGTGGTTGAAGAGACATCCTAAAGACAAGATGGAGGATAAGTTTCCAACTACCTCTAAGACTAATCATCCAAGGAAAGGAAAGAAGAATATAACTATCCCTCAAAATGAGAGACAAGTGGAGAACATAAGAATAGAAGAACCAATCCAGTGCAGTTAGGAAGGCAATGCATTAGAGTATGAAGAAGTTGCTAATTTGAGATTGGGTGCTTATGAAGATTATCACTCTCCTAGTGAGAAGGAATTTCTAGAATCTGATACTACTCTCCCTAATTCTGATAGTGTGGCAAAAGAGATTGTTGAACTAGATAGGAGAATCCATGAGAAAATTTCCATCAGATAGAGAAGAGAAAAGGAAAAAGAAGATAAGATCATACATGACCAAATTTTTCTTGAGAAAAAGAAATGGCAATTGTTGAGGTTGGAAGCAATGAAACAGGTTAATGAAATTGAACAAGCTGAAGAGGAACTCGTCATCCAACTAGTTCTTACTACCCAAGAACCAAAAAATAAGGGTAAGGAAAAAGTGAAAAGTGTTCAAATCAATGAACCTGGGAATCCCAAGGTTCCATTAGATCGAATGTCCAAGTTGGATTCTTATTTAGAAAGGGATAGAATGGAAAAAGAAAACATAGTTAAAGATCTTGAAAAGGTCAATTTGGAGGCTGTTGCTCTAGAAATAAAACAAGAAGATGGATTTCCTCAGGCAGACTTCTAGGCATGTTGGTGTTGAGGCAGGTACAACATTACATGCCAAGGCATCTACTTCTCAAGATGACAACCCTTTTCCAAGGAGACCAACTCATGTAGAAATGTACAAAAAAATTTCTTTCATTGATGTTCCTGGTTATCCAAATGTAGTTCCACATGAAATCAGAGATAAACTTCCCAAGTTTGTTGGGATTAGTGTTATTAATTATGAAGAACATTTGAAAAGGTTTATTGATATGATGGATGACTATGAGATCATGCATAAGGATGTAATAATGAAGCTATTTGTGCAATATCTAGTTGAAGATGCTAGGGACTAGTTTAGGGGTTTATCTTTTGGTTCTATAGGATTTATGGATGAGTTAGAGAGTTGTTTTAAAGAAAAAAATGGTGATAAGAAAAATGAAGGATTTATGTTAAATGAGTTCAATAACATCAAGAAACATCAAAATGAGGATATTGTAGAATTTAATACAAGATTTAAGAAGGCTATGCATAATTTTTTCCATGTTTTAAGGCTTGATGATAAGGTTTGTCTTTCCACCTCCTTGAATGGTTTTGATTCAAAAATGTGTTACCTCCTTAGATATAAGAATCCTAGAACTCTCATAGATGCATATAAAACAACAGTGAATATTGAGACAAATAGGAGAGTGCCAGGGAAGTTGGGTAGAAGAGAAGATTAGAAGCTTGCTAGGAAAGAATAAAATAGGCCTTCTGCTGCTAAGCCTAAAGATGATGCAGATATGAAACAAATTCTAAGTGCTATTAAAAATTTGAAGCCTACAGAAAACAAGACTATTAAGGTTCCAAATAATGATAGCAGGCCTATCACCAATAATTTTAATAGGGAGCCAAGGATGCAAAATTATCCTTGTACTACCCAATGGAAATATGGGAAGCCTATTTTACCAGAAAGAAGTGACAAGCCTAATGGTAACACTCCTGATCCTTTACAAAGAAATTCTGTCAATACATATGATGATGTGTCATGGTGCACAACTTGCCAATCCCCACACAAACCTTATTATTGTGCAATTTCTTTGAACATATCTGCGAGTGAGGAACAATAAGAAAGAGAAGATGAGGATGAACTATATGATGATAGTGGTTATGTAATGATCTCTTCACTTTTTAAGAGTGAAGAAGAATCTGATGAGAAAACTAGACATAAATACTTGTTTTCATCTTATCAAGAAAAATAAAGAATTGATGACATAAGATGTAATTCTACAAGGGGTAATGAACCTGTTAGGAATAACAGTCCACAAGACAACTAAGAGGGGGGGGGGGGGGGAATCNGGGGGGTGAATCAGTTGTGATATAGATTATTAAACTATAAAATTTATAAATCAAATCTATAAATTTAAATGATAACACAATAATATCCAATGCCATAACACAATTTTTGTTGTCGAGGAAACCTTGTTAAAGGTAAAACCCCTGTGGGAATTAACACCCACAAATAATGTACTGAGAGTGCAGTATCCCTGTTAAAAGATATTAACCCTGTTAGGAGCTTGTTACAATATTACTGTACATAGTCCCTGTTAGGAGAAAGACCCTATTAGGAGTCAAGTAAAATAGTAGGCTCACTACCAAAGCACACTGCACAAAGAAGGTTAATGTCACCCTCAAGGATTTACAATCTACTCAAGTGTATAAAGAAAATACACAATCAGTGAACTGTCTGCCAGCAACTGTCTTTGCTTGAATAGTTTCAATGAAGTATCAACTCTACTTGCATCCAGAAATCAACAAGCTTAGTAGCTTCCACACATATCTACACTTCTATTCTCTACCACACTTCTCTAGAAGAATTTATCTTTCATATATACCCGTATACAATAACTTATTAGGACGACTAGTTAAGCTTTCCTAAAACATAATTAATTAGGTTAGAAAATTAAGGCTTTTCATAATACAAATAATTACATATCCCCTTGCTAAGATACACATGGTATCTAAGACAAGTATACAAAATTTATAATTCATCACATATATTTCTAGATCTGCAATTCATGCTCACAATTAATTTCACATGCTACATGTCTGAAGTCGATCAAGAAATGGGTCTTCTCCAGAATACACACCACAACTAACTTCATTAGTCTCCAATCAACAATCGAACTCAACCCATTACTCTAACATATGTCGGTTGTCTAACAATAAGCTCACAAGTATTGAAATATCTTCACCATAAAGATATACTCGAAACACAGAGACCTACTCTATCTAGAATCATAGTTGCAGTCGAGAAAACCAGTCTTCACCGGATGAACTTCAACATCCACAAAATGTAACATAAATTCAAGCAATCTTAGGAATAATGTCAGCAAACATCCTTCTACATAAATCAAACTTTGATAATTTTGAATCATCTATATAGTGTCTGTACACTTGTTCCACTTAAGTAGTCAATCTGTCTTCTCCATAGAAATATATGTTGACATTAGTGACAAAACATGAATATCAACAACATGATCAGTAACCAAAACTGATATCATCCAATAATCTCCCCCTTTGGCATTGATGGAAACATATGGTAAAATCCATATGCATCAACCCAAAAGTACTATCTCTCAATACAATTTTCTCAATATCCTCAACATAAATCTCCCCAAAATAGTAGGGATTTTCACATAGATTCCTCCCCCCTTTGGTAACAATGGCAAAGGGTGCCATAATTCACCTGTAGTCTTCTATAGGATGTATCTTTTTCAAATTTTCATGTCCAATTAGCTAGGTTCAAGATCACCCAAATGTATTCCATAGTGTTCTTCTGCGATCACTCCCCCTAAGGAGTAGATCCATACATCAAGTCCAGAGAATGATATAGCTCTGAGATCTACTGGAATGATGCACATCTACATCATTAATTTTTCACTAGGAGGGGCCATCACCCCAAGCATGCCTCTGAGATATTCAAAATAATATTTTGGCAAAGGTTTGGTAAATATATCTAGTATATGTTCCTTTGTGCTAATATACTCCAATTTAATCTCTCTATCTTCTACCTTCTCACACAAGAAATGATACTTGATGGAAATATGTTTAGGCTTTGAATGAATTACTGGATTATTTGACATATTCACTGTGATGGTTTTATCACAATGGATAATCACTGGTTCTTTGAAAATTATTCCAATGTCCTTCAGCATTTGTTTCATCCAAACAACTTGTGTACAATTTATTGCAGAAGCAACATACTCTGACTCAACAGTAGATTGAGCAATACAATTTTGCTTCTCTCTCAACAAAGAAACCAACTTTTTTCCAAGGAAAAATGCACCACCACTTGTACTCTTCCTATCATCCAAATTACCTCCCCAATCATAATCAGTAAAAGCCTGCATTGTAAAATCATCAGATTTTTCATACCATAATCAATATTCTACTGTTCCTTTCAAATATCTTAAAATTATTTTCACAGCAACAAAGTGTGTCTCTTTAGCATCTTCCTGATATCTAGCCAGAATTCCAACAACATTGGTAATATCTGGTCTAGTGTGTCTTAGATATTTTAGGCCACAAATCATTGATCTATACCTAGTTTTCCCAACACTTTGAGTCTCATCACTTTTAGTTAGTTTGTTCCCTGTCACCATGGGTGTACCAACATGTTTACAATCTTCCATTCCAAATTTCTTCAACATTTTCTTAGGGTACTTGGTTTGAGATATAAATATGCCATTCTTACTCTGATTAATTTGCAAACCAAGAAAAAATTTCATCTCACCAATCATTGACATTTCAAACTCATTCTCCATTTCTTTAGCAAACTTCTTACTCATTTTATCATTGCCTTCAAAAATGATATCATAAACAAAAACTTCTATAATTAAGATTCCATCTTCATCAGTTCTCAAATACAAATTACTATCTGCATTAACTTTTTTGAAACCAAGATGAAGTAGATGTTTATCCAATCTTGCATACCATGCCCTCAATGCTTGTTTCAGTCCATACAGTGCCTTCTTTAGTCTACAAACCATGTTTTCATCATCTGTCAGAGGAAAACTATCAGGTTTCTCAATGTACACTTCTTCCTCTCGATCACCATTCAAAAATGCTAACTTCACATCCATCTGATACACTTTGAAGTCTTTATTGTGTGTGTGTATTTGTGCACCTTTTATCTACAACACAACACTTCAATAAGTGATTTTGTTAGTGAGAAATAAGGGTTAATGAGCATATAAAACCCTAACATAGACCTATTTCTTTCTAACTAGGATGAGTGTAGCAAATAACATAAAAGCCCTTAGATTATACTAAATACCAGTGACATAAACAACCTAGCATGAAAGATTTAGTTTAAAACAAGCCATTATTCAATGAGCAATGCATATTAGTCTAAAAATGGACATTATAACGATGCATGGTAATGGAACTATGAGATGAAAATGAAGCTATCTAAATCTTAGCAGCATAACAATGTATTTTCTAATATGAGGTGAAGGCTATTTTGTGCTCCAAAATGTATACTATTTATAGAAGAATGAGAGAGAGAGAGAGAGGGGAGACAAGGTTCATTAATGAGTTGAGGGACTCATTAATGGTGGTGTAAGAGCCATTAATGCATTGAGCATTAATGAGCCATGGAGGAGACATGGGCTTAAGGCATCTTCATTAATGAGGCATTAATGAAAGCCTTAAAGAAGCATAGGAAGGGTGTAAGAGGGTGGCTTGAGAAGGTGGACTTGAGGAAGGAATCTTAAGATTCCTTGACTTTCTCAAGTGGGTGGAGTTGTTAATCATTTCTTAATAGAATGTGACAATATTTAGGAGGTGGGTTAGGGTTAGAATTAGAATTAGGATTAGATTAGCAAGGGTGGAATGGGTTGAGATGGGTTAGAACCCAGGGTAGAAGTGGTTGAGATAGGTTAGGTTGGGGTTTAATGGAATATAAATGAAATGAATTAAACTTATTTAATTTATTTAAAATATAAGAATTAATTATTTAAGCATTTTATTGATTTTTAATAATTAAGGGGACTATAGCTATTTTAATTATATTAAATAGGTTAGGCGAGTGGGTTATTTGCAAGTGGATAATTGATTTAGGGATTTATTTAATTCCTAGAAAATAAATCATTTTTAGCCATGTATTTGATTGATTTTGATTTTGGCTAAAAGTAAATAATTTAGTGATTTGATCACTTTAGGAGATTAAATTGATTTCAAAATAATTATGCTAAGCAATAACAGGGTCATTTGGACATAATTGGGGGTATAATAACACTTAGGGAAAATAGAGTCCATAGTTGGAATAGACCAAATTCAGGTGGTTACATTTGCCCTTTGAATTGATGTGCGAGCAGCGCATTGATTCAAAGAAAGTTTTTGATTTTGACTTCAGAAAGTTTGAGAATTCCGTTCTTGGTTGTTGAACAAAATACTGATGAGATCAGTCTCACACTTTGAATAAACTAAACTAATAGAATTGATTTTGAATTTGGCTGTCATCCAAAGATCAATAAAAGATATTAAAGATATCAATTCTGAACTTGGTTATCGTCCAAAGATTGACAATACTGATTCTAAACTTGGTTGTCATCCAAAAGTTAGTAAGATGTTGCCAGGAGCTTAATAAGAATCTTTTAAAAATGAGGAAGCACAAAATATCTCGCTTATGAGAACCAAATATTTCTATCCAATAGTTCTACCTTAGTCAAGGAAACTGTCATGCCCCTAGTTTGTTTGATAACGAACTCATTTTAATGTTGTTTCAAGTAAAAATTTAATTGATGATAGTGTGAATTGATGATAGTGTGATCATGCCCCCTCAAGAATGAAATTGAAGGAAAAGAATAAAATCCCTCAGTTGAAATGATGTATCACTTGCCGGAAGGGGTTAGGGAAAGAAAGAATGGAGTAGAAGAAGTGGAACAACACGTGGGTTTTAAAAATAAACACATGATTACCAAGTTAATTACATGAAAATGTGAGTGGTGAGATGGATAAAATGATGTTAGACCAAGATTTATGAAAAATGTACATTCAGATAGATTTTTGGAACAATTGAAGCAAATTTGCATTTTTTGAAATTGTCGTAAGAATAGTACTGTGCTGCTGAAAACATTTTAGGCACCTTCAATTTTTCTCCTGATTGATCAAAAAGACAACAAAAATGTAATTATAAATGTTTGGGAGGAGTTTTGGAATGTAGAGCCTCCATCATTTTAGTTTTATGATTGACATTCTGAGGGGCATGTGTTGAGTTTATTATTGTAGTTATGACCATGTAGTACTCTTGTGAGATTGTACCTCAGGGTGATCTATGAGTTAGGTGAACTGCGTTAGACTTGTGATGTGTTGTGAAATCCCGCTAAGACATGACTATTTGAGATGATTTTTTTTATGTTGTTTAAATCTTGTGAAAGGCCTTTATGTGAATTATGTATGATACATTATGGATTTATGCCTTATTGGATCAGACTGGATTTGATCATTTAGATTCTAGATGCACAGTATCTAATGTTGCTTATGATGATTAGTTTTATTTTTCAATTATGGTTATTTTGATTTAATAAATATCTGGTGGATTATATATGCTTATGTGGTTTATTAGGAAATTGTGATTTGATTCAGTTATGATGGAATGTGATTTGTATTGTGAAATGAAAGTTAAATACTTAAATGATGTTATAAATACATATGATCTTAGGAGTTAAATTGGGTTTGTAGATGTTTCATAAAGGCTTTGAATAATGTATACTTAGTTATGATGTATATTATATTCCTTGGACTACTGATATTTGGATTTAGTGTGCAGGTATGAGACCATGGTATTAAATTCAGGGAACCAAATGTAGGTATATGTGAACTCAGTTTAAGCCAAGGTTGCGTCTAATGACAAGACAAGACCTCATTGTATCATGATTTAATTTGTAAACGTAAATGTTTGATTGTTGAAATTTAGTTCTTAAATGTCATTTTCATATATTTTTTTCTTTGTGGATATGACATGTGTCTAGTGATGTGTAAATGTTTGTGTGTGTCACTTGACAATTGTGAATGTACTTAAGACCATGACATGTCCACAAGGGGATTGGGTATCCATCTACCTAGGATAGTACCAAGTAGATCCCCATATATTTTTCCTTGATTAGAGAGCTGGAGGTGAGGTCACTTCAATGTAATTTCATGAGTATGCTTTTAGTGGACTTTTGAGGGGTTAGAAAAGTGTCTAGGGGTGTGTTAGGGTCATTTTTAGGTAGCCCACTTTTTATACCTATAGGTAAGGGTCATTTTAACCCTAGGATAACCTTTGGTTGACCAAGAGACCCTTCCAAAAGTTGGTTTCCCAAGTTACACGAAAATCAACTTTTGCGAGGCATGATCTTGGATAGACCACTCTTCCATTTTGATGGAAAGACCTTACTCACCTTTTTGAGTTTCCCCTTTTTGGATCCATTTTTGGAAAGCTGTAAGAGACTTAGGGAAGAGAGACCAATTAGAGACTTTCCTTTTCCCCATGAGTCTAGTGGCCTTTTTAGTGGGGACTCTCTATGTTGGAGAGTTTGAACACCCACTCTCTAACTCAGAGACTTAGCTAGAGTTGGTGAAATTGAAAAGAGAAGGACTTAGGATTAAATGGAGCTCTTCTACAACTTTCTTACCATAAGCTTTGATCTAGGTTGGTGGACATTTTTCATCTCAATTATTTTTGTTCTAATTTTTTTTTGTTGCAAGAAAGATGAATATAGTGTGTTTTTGTATTGAGAAATGTAGTTATGTTCTTGTAGTCAAGTTCAAATTTTTTTTGGAATATGATTGTATTACTTCCCTTCTTGTTGATGTTGTTAATGGGAGTCTCAAGGCTCACTCACCCTTGGGAGGGAAGAGTAGCCTTGGGAGTGAAGGATTTTTTGACAGCCCTTGGGTGTAGAGTCTCTCCTCAGTAAGGAGAGGGACAAATTCATGGAGTATGAGCTCCATGAAGCCATCCTTGTTCTTTTCATGGGGGTCATAAGGGTTGTTTTGGCTTGTGTCCATGAAGGATCTAAAAGAGCTTTTGGTAAATGTGGTAAAAGATTATGGACTTCATTTAGTAAGCCATGAGAAGGCTTGTTAATGCTTTTGGGATTGGCCTTCTCCCCTTGGGTACTTGGTCCACTTCACCCCATTTTAGGGTCATTGTGAGACCCATTGTGAATGTCTTGGTTGGGAGTTTTGTGTGGGTTGGTATATTTTTAATTGTTGTTTTGTTTGAGTGTTTGTAACCCACCTTTGTTTTGTTCCCCAAACTCGGGGGTGGCCTCTTAGAGGCCTAGGATGGGAGGTGAGCATCCCATGGTCTTCTTGATTTTCCTTTATCTTTGTAGATTATGGATTATTCTTATTATTAGCTCATGAAGGAATGAAGACAAGCTGGCACAAAGATAAATAAGTCTATTTATCAATGTTGTTTATGTAGTAGCCTATGCGGCTAAAGTTTTGAAATCTTGTTTTGAAAAGAAAGAGTAACCTTGTGCTGCTCCTTGGTTATGTTGTGTCAACCTCCTAGTTGCACATTTTATTTCATGCAAAGTTGCAGTTTGCCTAAATGTAATGTTCCCATGAAAGGATTTATTTTTTTTAATATGTAGTGGAGGTTGTACAATTTCTCTTGAAATATTTGTATCTTTTGATAGGAATGCATATTCGAGTAAAGGTTTCTACTTACATGTTAAAGAAAAAAGTTTCTGAGTTCTCTATTGCTTAATGAGAGGAGACACTTTATAAGAATTAGTAGTTGAAATAAAGCTTTTGATGTATATGGTCCTCTATGAGACTATAAAGAAAATAAAGAAAATATTTTCTTCATACTTTGTTTTTTTTTTAAATAATGGGATAGTGGTTTAACCTTCAATTTCATGATTATGCAAATCCTGGAAATGATATTTGAATGTTAAAAAAAATGTAAGTTGGAGATTAAGTATTGTTTCAAGTGGCACCTTGAACTAGTTTTGTATTTAATTGTAAAGAAAAGTTAATCAAATATTCTAGTCTCTATTTTTTTTTAAATTTGAGGAATGTAAATAAAGTATATTTGATAAATACAAGAAGAAGATTGTTCAAGTTGTTCATATGAAATGATAAATTTAAGTGGAAATGAACATTCAACCCATAAACTGTTACAGAAATAAATATTAATTTTTTTTTGAGCAATGAAGTTTATCTAATCTATATATGTGCATCTAGAATTATTTATAATAGTATATATGGATATATATGTAATAGGTGCATTCTTATAGTAAAGAAAATAAGCTAAATGATTTTCTGAATTTAAGTATGAATTTGAAAATCCACATATAAATGAACCCTCATGTACGTATAGATACACATTTAGACGTTGTTATTTTAAGGATAATAATAGAAATAAATTATTTTTAATTTAATTTCAAATATATATATATATATATAAAATATATATATAATGTTGCTTACCCATTCAAAAAAATAAATATATAACAATATACATCCATTGTTTGCTTTGGTGCCCCATATATATATATATATGGAAACAAAATTATAAAGAACATTTTTTTTTGCATTGTAAAACAAAAAAATATATTTTAAAAGATAGATTTAAAATAAAAAAAATAACAAACTTTTTTTTTGCTGCTGGAGGGTGGGCCGAAACCCTACCCAGCGCGGCACCCCCATAAAGGGAGGCAAAGGGGAGGGCATAGCCCCTCCGCCCATGGAAGATGAGGTCTCCACAACGCCGCCACTGTCTGCGACGGATTGTGGGGGCAGCGCCGCCACGACGGTGGTGGGCATGCCACACCCCACCCCGCCTTCATCTACTCCACACTAGGAAAAGAAATGCCTAGTGCCTCTAAATAAAAATAAAATAAAATCTGTGCTTCACTATAACTATAAAATAATAACTTTGAAACCCTGCACAATGATTTAAATCATAGCCTCTTCTTAACTTGAAATAATATATGCATATTTATTGTATATATACATATATACATATATATACATATATATATATATATATATATATACATATATATATATATATACATAT